>CATIWR010259888.1:0-19714 GCA_949677035.1 Omphalea diandra | reverse complement strand
AAAAATTTTTTTTAGATATCTCTATATATAGAGAGATAGATAGATCTCTCTCTATATATATTTTTTTTTTTTTTTTTATATATATATATATATATATATATATATATATATATATATATATATATATATATATATATATATTATACTTTAGTCTAAGCAAGTTTTTGCTGTAAAATAAATATACTTTATTTTCTTCTCCTATTGCTATAAAAATATGTGTCATTGGGGATGGGTTTATGGAAATAAGTAGGGCCTTCGCCTTCACTAGCATCATTTTTGGTGTTTATTGTTTAATTTCACTTAATTTTTGCTATTTTTGTAATTTCACTTTAGCCTTTTATATATTTATTTTTTATTTTATATTAACCCTCTTATATTTTAATCTTAAATCAGTCTTTGCGGTTTTAATAATTGAATTTTTAATGATATCATATGCCTCTGCTTTTATTCTAAAATAACAATCATATTATTTATTTATTTATTTAAACTAAACAAATTAAAAAGTAACAATTCCTTGTCCCTAACAAAATATATAGAGGTAGAGCCTCAAAAAAAAAAAACAAAAAAACAAAAATTGAGCCATTTTTCATCAATTGCAAATTTATGACAATTGATAAATAACCATAAGTTTTTTTTATGTAGGACAAAGCATACTGTTTGTATGTCCACATTCAGATCATAAACACGCTAATCACATCATGTTTTTAAGGTTAATTTCTCTAAATCCCTTAATATTTGTCATCTTTAACTAAATCATTTATCTTTTTTTAATATTATACTAAATTTTCTCTAATGTTTACTTTATTATGCTAAAAAATAATTTAACGTTAAAAAAGTTATTCTTTCGTTAGTGAAAGAGAATCTAATCAAAAGTAAATTTTATATTTTATTGAATTAATTACTCTGAACCCTTAATATTTATCATATTTAATTAAATTGTCCCTTAATTTCTAAAATTTTATATTAAATTATCTCTTATATTTGATTTGTTATATTAAAAAGTCCTTATGACGTTATACGAATTTAATAACAGAGCAAAACTGGTAAATTATTTAGTATAACATTGAAAAGTCGGAGACAATAAGTATAATATTAAAAAGTGAGGTACAACTTAGCTCAATATGATAAATTTTAGAGATAATTAATCCATTTTCTTATCTTAAAGTCTTGAACATTTAAATTAGACTTGCATTGTATTTAATATAAATGTATTTTATATTTTTATAAAATTTATTTAAAAATTTATATTTTATATGTTTGGTATAAAAAAATTTTAATTATAATTCTATTTTATTAAATCTTTGAAATTGGTTATAATTAAATTAAAATTTATCAAATTTAATAGAGTTTGCAAATGAATTCTAAGCTCCATTTGTTTTATGAAAATAACTTATTTATGAAAAATATTTTTGAGAAAAATATTTTCTGAAAAATATAATTTTTGGTGTTTGTAATAATTATAAATATATCAATTTTCTTTTAATTTATAATATTATAACAAAATTTGGACCCAAACACTTTATATGTATATCATTTAATATTTAATATAAGAAAAAATATATTAAAAATGAAAATTTATATGGGTCTCATCTATCTTTAGTCATTATTACTAGTCGACAGTGATCAGTAATGAATATTAGTAGCCAAAGATAATTGGTGATAATAAATATTTGTATTTATATGAATTGTTTTTATTATTTCAATAAATTTATCAAAATCCCATAAATGACTTCATCTAAAAAAAAGTCATTTTCTTAAAAGTGACATAGTTTTCTATTAACTAAAAAAATATTTTATATTGATCAAATTTTCTAAGTGCACAAAACATATCAAAACAAATGAAACTCTAAAATTATAAAATTTTTTCATCATAATAAAAATATCTTTAATTAAAATATTTTTTTTATTTTTTTTATTTCGCTCTCTTAATTTTTTATTCTCTATCCACACACTCTCTCTTTCTCTCTTTTTTAATATTTTATATTTACAAAAAATTTAAAAAATAATAAAAAATTATTTTTTAAAATAAAATATTTCAATGAATTCTATACTTAAACCAAACACAAAATTTATTTCAAATAAATTCTATTTTTATTTTATGTTATATTAAATATATAAATTCATTTGTTAATGAATTTTATAAGAAATTCATTTGTAAATAAAAAATTATTTAAATCAAATTGAATCAAACATTATATTAGTTAAACATAAATATTTTTGCAATCAAATACAATACTTATAAATGTGCAATAAATTAAGACCTCATTTAAATCGAAAGATTCTAAATTCTATAACTTCAGTTAAAATTCATGGTTTCCAAATCCATGTAACGTGAATCCATGGATTTAAAGATTTTATCGTTTGGATTGAATATAAAATCAATTGATTGATGCTTCAATTTTTCTTGCTCTCATATTTAGTTTAATAATCATAATACCTAGATCTAATACGTAATTTTTAATTTTATTCTTAAAAATTTTGAGCCAAAGTTATGTATATTTAAATATTTATTTAGTAAGGATACCATTAAAAAATAGATTTTTAACTATAAATGAAATAATCGTATAAGTCTTTTATAGAACAAAATAAGTAACATATTATAATTTTTTATTTGGTTTTGAATAAAATTCGAACTCGAATGTTGTACTAATATCAAATTTTGAATGGATAAATAGTTAGAACTTAATAGCTAATTGGGAACGAAAAGTTAGAATTTATTATAATAAATGAGATAGTAGATAAAATTTCATATTTTGCATTTTTTTTCCAATTTAGACCATATATGGGATTGTCATTGTCCATTTTGATCCGTGGCAGCCTTCTTTAGTTATTTTTTAGCTTTTTTTATATTTTTATTTTTTAATATTTCATAGCCTTTTTAACTATTTTCCTTTAGATTCCAAGCTTTTACGCATTTTTAGTGGAGGTTTTATTGCCCCTTAATAGGTTTATCAAGTTTTAATGTCTCTCGAAAATTTTTAAGGTCATTACGTTTATTGGAGTGGATTTTAAATAATTTGCTCAAGTTTTTCTAGTGAAAGGCTCTTTGAACCTTATATTTTCTTCTAGGGAATTTTTTATTTGAATCCTTGTGTTTTATATGTATTTATTTCTTTATGAGTTCTTTGTTTTAAATTTATTATATTTGCATGTATTTAATTAAAGCTATTTATTTATTTTTTGGTTTAAATTCATTAGATTTGCTTGTATTTGGTTAAGACTGTTTATTTTAACTTTGTACTCCCTTGCTTTTGATAAAACATCAATTAAAAAAATAATTAATTAAAGTTTTTAATTTTTTTTTATTGATTTGGCTACCAAGACTTTAATTTAAGGGTTAGACCATTAAGGCCTACGCCTAGAGCCCCCAAATTTCTTAAAAATCTTTTAAGTGAAATTGTTTTAAAAATACCTATATTTTTCATTTTGCCTAGTTTAAAGGGTTTAATGTAGAGAAAGCATAATCTAATTTATTTTAAATTTTTTAATAAAAAATGTCTAAAATTTTCTTTTGCCTAGAGCTTCATACCTTTTGGGCCGGCCTTGCATGACTCTAAATATGACATCAGTATCATTAAATCAAAAGCTCATTTAATTCTATGGCAAAAACTTTCCTACACTCAATTTTTATATACTTATCCAATAATATATTGACGCAAAAAAAAATCATCTATAATTACATAATAAAATCATCATAATATTTTTTAAAAGTATAAAGACACTCGTACTCTTATTTAATACGATAATTTTTATCCTATTGGTTGGGTATTTACACACCGTATATGTAAATTATTTTCGAAAATTTTACTTTTTAAAGAAAAAGGACAAGTGACATATTCAAGTGAATTTATATACACTCGTACCCTTGTTTAATGCATCATTTTTTTTTTGACTTCTTTATTAAAGTCAACCTATTTACCTCTAATATGCACTTCTAAGTGGATTTTTTGAGATATGTTAATCATATCTCAATAAGTGTAATGGTATTAGACTAAAATACCAATTATCATTAATAAGAGGAGGAATTATTCATTAGTCCTAGACAGTTGCTAATAATTCTTTTTAATATACAAAAATATGAAGTCCATCTAAAAATATAGAGAATGAAATTCAAATAATTGTGAAAGAGAAAACACTATTAATATTTCAGAATTATTACATAAGTTGCCAAATAAGAAGAACACATACCTTATTTATTAAGGAAAAAACATTTGAAATAATAAAAAATTAAAATATAAATCAATTATATTATTCAGAAAAAAGAAAAGTAAATATCTATATTTATAAATTTATTTCATTTCATGAATTTCCTATAGAAGGTTCACTTATTCAATAAGATTTTTTGGTAAGATAAATAATAATCAATTTAGTTATAAATTTTATGAAAAAAATATTAACTATATTACTCATAAAAAATAGTTTTGTTTATAATTTATTTAAATCTGTAAAACTCATATAGATATTTTACATGTTTTATAATAAATTGTTTGAGAGGAATAACATTTTTATCTGGTAAAAATTTCATAATATTAAAACCGTTAAATTCAAATATATACACTTAATTATGAAACTAGGGATAAATTATTTTTTAAAAATAATTTTAAGTATCAAAATCTTAAGTAATCAAAATTTAATCAATGTAAAACATCAATCTCATAATTAAATCCTAAAATATTGACTATATTCAAATTTCTAAATTTGTATTATTTAAATTAGTCATTTCAGATATTAAATGTTTAATAAATAAATAGAGTGAAAGAAAAATATATTTTTATATTCAATCCAAATGATAATATCAAACAACAGACGTTCTAAGTTGTGACACAAAAATCTATCTTCAAAAGCATTCAAGTATGGTATCCCGAGAAAAAGCTTTGAGAATAGGCAAGAAAATACAAGCAATTGACCACCGAGAGTAAAAGTTGAAAACGTATGGAATTCTGTTTCAAAAACCTTTCAAGGATGGTATACCAATGCAAAGATTTAATTGGTTGGCAAGAAAATGCAAACAATTTACTACTGACAGTAAAAGTTAAGAAAAAAAAAGGTCTGTTCACACATTAAAATTAGGTCTAATGCTCAAATAGCAACAATTCATAATCATAAAATGAAAAACGGTAGGGGTCATAATGGGGCACAATGGTAGAAGTCTAGGACCGAGTTTACCAAGCAAAACCATATAATTTGGGTCATATTGCATAAGAAAGGTACTTACCACTTAAAGTTGTTATTTTATGTACAAACAATATTTAACTTCAGAAAATATGTGGATGTATGACCACTTATCAAGCCATTTCCTGTGAATTCTTGAAACAAGAAATGAGACAATGATAAAAATAAACCTGGACAACTTATTCCAATCTAGTACTATCATCATAATAATTCATTATCTGCTCAAAGTGTGATCAATCTTAAATTCTATAGATGCATGTGTTAGCATTAAAATTTTACAAAAACAGATCCAATACCTGATGTCCACAATATTACTTTACTATAATAAAAATTTGATGGATAAACACGTTAAAAAATATTGATAACCATTTAATAATATATGCTTTTACTAGATGGAATTCAAACATAACACAACATGTAGTTCGTATGAATAACATGCTAAGGCTCAAGTTGACGTTGCAAAATAGATGGCCATTTGATTTAGTCTTGAGCCACTAAATCATACTTATATTAAGTAGGGTGTTAAGCAGGAATTCCCAAAAAGGTTGTATGAAAGGATTTTTCTAAATCAGGGTAGCTTATAAAAGACGCAAACATATAAATTTTTCTTTTTCTTGTTCTGCTGTTGTCACTATTTTTCTTCTTGCTTTTCAGCTGTTGTGGTTCCTGTTGTTGCTTCTACTGCTGTTGTGTTTTTAGTCCTTACGGTAACAATTCCAATTCCAATTCTGTGATCCAAATGAACCTTGAACCTAATGGAAAACTCTTTCAAACCTTTACAACATTTTTTCAATAGAGGAGTCCGGTTGAGCTTGCTTTTAAGGTCAAAATTCGTCATTTAGGTATGTTTTAGATTGTTTTTCTCTATTTTATGTGAATTTCGATAGTTTGAGCCTTATTCACTCACTTTTGGTGAGATTTCATATTTGTTTATAATTTTTTTATTTTCATTTTTATGTTTTCTTTGTCCTTCTAAGGTTTGACACTCTCTAAATCTATAATATAATATCTTCAGACTTTTTATCATATATTAGTTAATAAAAATTATTTATTTATATTATTGAAATTTTATTCATTTGTTGTTGTTTGTGTTTAACTCGCTGTGTCTAGTTCACGTAATTAATTATCTAAACAGAATCTATATGAGCACAAAGTCCAAAAAAATGAAGAAAATGTGAAAAAAAGATATGTAATATTGAGATGAAATTACAGAAATAATTTATATTACACTATGATAGAAGAAAAAAATGAATTGGCATGACATTTACATTATTAGAAATTACGTATAAAATGAAAATAATAATTTTTTTAAGATACAGTGGGTATTATTTTTTAGAATTAAAAAAGTTGACTGGTGAACAAAAAAATTTCTCCAATATTTGATAATTTCAAGTTCACAAAGTTTACGGAACAAAAAAATGAAGCATAAAATCATGTTTACCACTGTTACATCTCTTATATTTCACTTTTCAATTCCTGTTATAATAAATTATTATTATTTTTTTTATAAATTGACTTAGTCTTAACAAAATTACCTGAAATTGTTAGATTTAAATTTTCGACCTGCATAGAAATTTGATTTTCATGAAAAGGTTAATTCTTGAAATGCTGAATCTTATCATCTTATATACAAGATGAATTACTTTTTCATATTAAAATATGATAAAATTAATTTCTCATTATTATAGAAAAATTAAAATAGATAGATAATCATGTTCTTAATCAATGTAATAATACAAAATAACCCTAATGCATTGTTGTTTACTAAAATAGAAAAATATAATTTTATTTCAAAAAAGAAAATTATAGGTCATGATCTAAATTAGCTTCTACAAAGAAGACAAAAATTCATTTAAAACGACATTGTTTCTACGCTCTCTAAGCCAAATAGGTCTATCACTTCTTTTTCTGCCACTCTTCTTTGTACTTCCCAGCCTGTAAACCTAACAATGAATGGTAGAAGAACATTGTCTGCCATTTTCAAGCCTCTCGCCATCTGTTGACTGAAAGAGAGGAAGTCATAAACTGTTATAGCCACTAACATAGCCTGCGGTATCTATGAGCCTTCTTCCTCTGCATTTTCTCCCCTTTTGCTTGATTTTTCTTTACTTCAATTTGCTATTATTGCCCATAATATCTTGATTTTTGTTTGTCTTCTTTGCAACTCTCTGCTCTGATTTATTCATGCTTTTTTTTTTTTTTGGGTATTTCAAATTCGTTAATTAGCTTTTCTAATTTCAGTTAGAGGATAATGTATTGATATAGTGATATCTTAATTTAGGGTTTCTTGTTATATTAATTTATTTTCTTAGATTTAGTTGGTGGAATTCTGATTTTTCGTACTGTTTTATTATAAATTCTATAACAGATTCTGTTAAAGCTGCTTGCAATTGTTCTAGGATTATCGAAGGAACTGAAAACCAGGCGAAGCAGGTTAAACTGGGTGGGTAATTGCCTATTGCTGTTGCTTCCATTTTTCATGCTTATACTGTCATTTTGTTTTGTTTTTCTTTTCTAGTTTTTTGTTTTATAAATACATGTTTTGGTCTCCATTAGTGTTTTTGTGCCTCTCTATTGATAATGAAGTTGAATGTGAACACACATTCGGTATTTTTATTGTTCATGAGAGTACGAGTATATGTTGAAATTGAATAATTCATCAACTAGTTTTATTTGAATATATTTCTTTTTATTGCTTTTTCTCTAACTAATTTCTAGAAATGTACTATGCAGAACCGTGAGAGTGTGTGTGTGTGTGATCGCGCACGTACGAGCGCATTTTGGGAATAAGACATTTAAGCATGTAGAAACTATTAGCAAAAGCTTGGTTCATAAACTCCGGCTGCCATTTGTTTTATTAGCATATAGAAGTTAACTGCTTTAAAAGGTTGACCATCTCATTGTACTTGAATGCTTCTCTTTATCACATGGTTAATTTTGCTGATGTTTGACAAAATATTCTTACGGATTTTTTTAATAGCTAACTAGTGTGAAATATGCTTTCTTTGTCCTTATTATTGCATTCATGCAGATGAGCAAATTGGACTTCAACCAATAGGAAAATTACTTGTGTCACTTCTATAAATCTATCCTTCTTTTTTTTTGTGGTGATTCATGTTACAGTTGACAATTTCATTTTACATTTCCTCTTATGATCCTAGCTACCTCTTAATTGGTGGCACATATTTCCCTAACTCTCTGCTACCTATGCGCTTGTGGCCTCAGCTACAAGCTTCAAAATTCATATGGTCTAACTTGCTTATCACATAACCTAATTGTATGTTGTGAATAGTTATTGGCAAAAATGAGAAGGATATCTCGAAAAACACAATGGTAATTTTAATTCTGTTTACTTCACTTTTATCTAATCAAGCAATTGTAATTTGGAATATATGAGCTTGATCATGTAAAATGAGCATAATTGACTGTAAGGAAAGTAAACAATGAGAGCTCTTTTTTTGGGTTGGCCATCCTTTTGTTTTTTGAGATTACCCCAACTCAAACTGGGAATTGTTAGGATTTGGAAAAATAAAAATTTGTTAGTCAGAATTTTACTTGATTACTTGTTTCTTGTTTGCTTAAAGGTTCAGACATTCAAAGCTTGCCTCATGAAAAAATTGGGATGATAAGGATGGACCGATTCATAAACCATGGGAGTAGAATGTAGTGAAAATTTTGGTTGTTTTTCACATCCAACATACATCTAGACTTGAAAGTGAAAAAGTTTAAAGACTTTAATATTGTAGCCAATGAAAACATTATGTCTCAAAGCATGGTGAAGAAGCAAATTGTGTTTATTGGGTTTAAAGTCTATTTACTTTTCAGCCTGTCAAATCCTTACCCCTTTTTCTTTAGTTCAATTATATTGTGGACTTTGCATCTTTTCCTGTTCTTCAACAGTATCAAGGAGGCCAAAACACGAGGAAATGGATACTGGTCTGAATAGAGATTGCATTGAAAAACTTAAGGGGGTGCAGATTACCTCTCTTGATGATGATGATTTTGAAGAACAAGGCAAAATTCTTGAAGAAGAAGAAGAAGATGATGATGATGATGATGAAGGAGATGAAGAACCAATAATTCTAGGCTTTTTGGAGAAGCCTAAACACCCTTGGTCTCTTCTCCGGCAATTATTTCCTAGCAAGGCTGGTGGGGTGCCGGTATATACCTTTTAACTCTAAAAAAATGTTCCTCTTATTTGGCCACAATCTACTTCAACACCTAATCTTGTTTATAGATTCTTCAATTTGAATGATTATTATATGTCAAAATTTTAGGAAGCAATTTTTTTCCTAAAGCTGACATATTTATTGTTTAAATTGGATTTTGGGGAGAAATTGTAGCTGTTAATCCTGTAGGCATGGCTGGATCCAGTTAATATACCATCCGGAAGGTCCTGTGCTTGCGATATATGTGGAAATCCTTTGCAATTTTTGCTTCAGGTATTGTCATCACTTTTACGATACTGTTGTAAATTCTGGATCAAGATCTGCTTATTCTCAATTGAGATTGTTCTGTTTCTCAATCTCATAAATATTTTTGAAATATTGAATGTAGTTTATCAAATACTCTTATGGTCCTGTGGACACTCGTTCTCTCTCTTAAAATCTCGACTACCTTGCACATAAGAGGTCGCAAAGATATCTGATGTAAGTTGACCTTGTTGGTTGAGTCCTTAGGTTTATGCGCCGATATCAGAGACGGAATCAACATTTCACAGATCTTTATTTTTGTTTATGTGCCCCACAATGTCATGCCTTCGACGTGATCAACATGAGCAATGGAAGCGCAGGCCAGAGAAGTCATATAGAAGGTATCACATGCATGATTGATGTTTTTTTTTTTTCTTTTTCTGTAATTGTTCTTTTCTTATTTTCCTGTATAATGCTGTTTACATGGTTGATTAATTCTGCAATGCTTTTCAAAGTGTGAAGGTTTTCCGTTGTCAGTTATCTCGCTCTAATCCTTTTTACTCAAGTGCGGCCCCTAGATTTGATGGAACTGACACACCTTCTGGGTCTGGAGGTAACTTGCTCTCTGAATTTTTACTAACTTGGATTCATTAATTATCATTATAGCTTATAAGGTTGTCAGCTCCTCATGATTTGCCACAAATTAACTTGTTTAGATATGTCTAACCAATATGTATTAACCTCAAGATTTGTGAAGAAGATAGAGTTGTGTTTCAATTTAGTCATTTTAGCATAATTAGATACAGAGCCAATTCCTGGATACTTAGTTTTTGCTTGTACTTGGGAGCACTTTCTAAACATCTTCACTTTCCTTTTGTGTTTTAGTTGCACTTTGTAACTGGTGTGGTACCTGGCAAGGAGATCGAAGTTGTAGTAGTTGCAAAGAAGCGCATTGCTATTCTCAACAGCACCAGGTAATATGGTGTCTTAAGTTATTATCAGTTTAATTTATGACATCCCATCCAATTTGTATACAATTGTCTGTTTCTTTCTTTTCATGATTCACAGGTTTTTCACCGTAAAATTAATTGTCAACAACTGTGTCTTTCTTCTCAATTACCTTTCTCTAGCAAAAATAATGGTGGAACCACTTCAATAGAGATAGTTAAAGGCTAGTATATCCATTCTGAACCTGGGTATTACACTAAATTACATATGTTTGCAATATGTATACTTCATGGAATGGTGCATTTCTAAATGATGGGAGCTAATTATGTCAATCATGGAAGGCAATTGCATTTGAAACATTATTTTACCTTATAAATAGTACGGCAATGCCTTTTTATCTACAATATTAATGCATGAATCTTGGATGTTAAGAAATGGATGGTTGGTACATTTATGTAATAGAACTGAGAATCACCGGTACATAGTGGCAGTGACTTACGTGCACATCTGTGTGTGGAATCAACAATGGCCAAGTATCAGTTTCATTTACACGGTAAAGAAATTTTTTTGAATTTCACTTCTGATATGATTTGGTGTTAAACAGCTACCAGCAATTCTCTTTGGCCGGAGTATGAGATTATAAATGAGTATGAAAGTGAATTGTGTGCTGAAATGTCTGATGATAATGAACATGATAACTCATTGGTACCAAAGAGGAGAGTGGATGACACAATGGAGTCATTACTAGACTGTTTAAGGTGACAATAGTGGACTCTTTATAATGCTGATGTTATATATATATATATATATATATAAAATTTCCTACATGCTTATTTACTGTTGGTGATCAGGGGGATGATGACAGAAAATGCTGGGCTTCTTTCCAGGAGCGTATAGCCAGAGCCCCGGAACAAGTGTTGAGGTGATACAATACTCATCTGAATCCCAGTCCATATGCATTTGCACCTCAAATATTATATGGAAACATAAAACAGATTGATGTTAAAATGTTAATTGGTTAAATCATCATTGAACACTGCATTTAGTGTATGTTTGACAATTGCATAAAAGACAACAATGCAAAGGAGGCTCGATGGGTGATTTGATGACCTAATTGCTTCTTGTTTCCTGATAAACTACACAAATCCTAACATGCAAGTGATAATTTAGTCCAAGGTGCCAAAACAAATATGTGGATCTTATTTAATCTTATATATAGTCTGCCAAATTCCATTTACATGATATATCATTTGGGTGGAAAATGAATGAGTAAAGTAGGCTTGGGAGTTTGTATGGTGCTATCTACAAGTGTTGTGCTAGTTGTGCATATGAGAAATTTATTTTGCTATGCTGGACGGCACACTTTATGTCTGCTGTAGGTCATGTTTTCATAAGATGGGAGGACTCTTGATATGATATTTTGGTGATATTTTACCAAGCTGAATTTCATTTTCTATCCCAGTTACACTCCACAGTTATTCTTTTTTCTACTGTTTTCTTTTGTTGATTTGGTTTTATGTTTGATATTCAATGTAATGTTTCTGTAATTGTCTATGATAACAGGTATTGCAGAAATGTCAGTGCAAAACCCATCTGGCCTGCATCTAGTGGTCGGCCTACAAAGGCTGATGTTCCAAATTGTAGTTATTGTGGCAGTCCCTCGGATTTTGAATTTCAGGTACTTTGTATGTCTTAAACCGTTACTTTGAATGGTTTTTCTTCAGGTTGCAGGGTTCCTTCTATCTGGTATTTCCTTGTAGATATTGAAGCATAACTCTCATGAAAGCTGTAAGAAGCTATTGGCGCAAAATTTTTGCTTATCCTATATTCTATTGACATTTTCTATATCTTGATGGGTTCCAGATCTTGCCTCAGTTGCTTTATTACTTTGGCGTTAAGAATGACGATGTGGATTCTCTAGATTGGGCAACTATCGTTGTGTATACTTGCAGAGCCTCCTGTGGGGCCAGTGTGGCCTACAAACAAGAATTTGCTTGGATTCAACTCTAGTGAGCTATTGCGTTTTGCTCATATTTTTTTATCTGCATGATCGAGAGAAATTTTTGTCGTCCAGAGTCCAGAGAATATCTTTAGATGTATTTGTTGAAATATAATGTTTTTTCTCCTCAAAATAGATGAATGGTATTTCATTCCATCCAAATCTGCATTTAGCATCTTAGTTATGAGTCGGTGCTGCTAATTTTTTAGTCAAAAGATTGGAATGGCTCATTGGTAATATTAGTTTTCTTTCTGATCAGATGGATACAAAACATCATCAATCCTAAAACCAAAGCTAAATGTCACTTTCCAAAAATTATAAAAAAAAGCTATAATAATAAAAACGTTAAACGATATTAAAAGAATAAATGAACAATCACCAAACTTGCCCTAATTTGTAACTAAGAGCACATTTCAAGGACTGAAGATAAAATGATATCTCAGTCAAAAAAATAAATGATATCAATATGAATATGAAAAAAAAATACAAATAATTATTTTAAGATTTTTATTTTTTTGAAAGTGTAATTTTCAGTTTTGATATTTTCATGTGTTTTTTTGTCTTAATAAATAAGGTATGTGCATCTCTTATTAGTTAAATTATATAATAACTAGATTAACACTCGCGCTTTTTTCAAAGTTGGTATAAGCAGAAAGTAGGTATCAAAGGGAAAAAATGAGGAGCGCAATATTTTGTATACCCTGTACGTGCTTTTTTCAGTGGGGATTGTATGGGTACGGAGGACGCATGAGTGTCTGCAGATGATGGGTCTTCATTTTAGTCGTTAGGGGATAAGAAATAGGATGCGAAAGATTGCTCAAATTTGGAGAATGAAGTAAGACTCCTACGAACATGAGTCTTATGTGTTTTTGTTAAAGGAGAAACTAATATTTGCTAAGGCGGCAGGCAGAGCAAGGTCAGAGAAAATTGAATTTGCTCATTGGCTTCAAGAATTTTGCTTACTCTAAATGATACTTTTAAATGTGACATTAGCTTTCGAACTAATTACAATTTGAAAATTTTTGGTCAAACCATATATTCGGGCCATGAAAGAAGGAATGTAGTTCTTTTTCGCAAATTATGGACCAACCTATTGGCCGAAATATCGATGAGATCATCTGCTAATCGACCAAACATGAAAAATGAAACTAATCCAGTTGGATCCTTAACCAATAGATCTAATTCGTACAAATTTATATATTAACAAGTTGATTAAGTAGAAGATGGAAACATAAATAAGAATGAGTTAAAACTTGATGGAAAATTGAATATTACTAAGGAATAGGGACTTTTTAAGTGCACCACACTCATGTTGCACTAAATAGTATCATTTTAATTGCAGGTGTTACTTTTACAATTAGGGCAATCCTTATACCACTAACCGGTGGATGCATTAAGGCTTTTGATTTTCGCAACACATAAATTTTATTTCCTATAATATGAATCAGAATGGTTATATCAATGCATTTAACAAATTATCTTATTACGAAATAACAAAACATTGAACATTGTCAGTGTGGATGTCTAAATCAAGAAGCTCTGAAATTATTTTGCAATTGAGATGCTTTTATTCCTATGGATCAACTATTGTGTTAGCAATAGACATAACCTTTAAGCCACATAAGTAGTATACATGTATGACTATGGCAGCAACAACAGACTAACAAGTCTTTCCATGAGCAATATGCAAGTATGACTATGACAACAACACGGACCAACACATCCTTCAAAAGCCATTGTCCTCTTTGCATATTACTCATGCTAGCACCACTGTCCTCTTAGTATACTACCCATAGAAATATGAATCGAAACTTATTGAATCTTAAGATATTAGAAGGATGAAAGCAGTAATCATGTTGGCTTTTGGCTAGAGAGATTTAGAAACTAATGGCTTTTTTCAAATTAGGCAGGTTTTTTCCTAAATGGGTTTTGCCGAATACAAGAGAAAACTCCCCTTATATAGTGAAGGGAGGAGATAAGATAGAATCTTTGTTGATATGAAAAGCACACAAAATAGTAAAGATACACATATCTAAAGTAAAAGTAGGACATACTTTTAACTTTAGAGGACAATTATTCAAACTACTCATACTTTACTTTACTTTATAGAACAGACACACCGACTATTACTTTATTGGTTCATGTGAGGGAGAGAGATTCATGTTCTTGTGATCTTCCTCCCTTTTGTAGGCCTCGATTTTTTCCACCTCATCATTAGAAAAGTGGAACTTCATGTAATAGTCATAAGCCTTATAGGGGTCTTGTGAGTCCAGTTCAAGAATATATCTTTCTCTAGTCAGATCATCCCTAAGACATGAATAGTTTGGCAAGTGTCCCCATTCACTGCTGGCATCTTTGAGGCTTTGTTGGTATCCTGTAGGTAAAACATCCCAAGGGGCATCCTTAGCTAAGGTTAGCCAAATTTCTTTTGGAACTATCGTATTTTGTCTATACGTATACCTCTAGAATTCTCTAAATTCTTCATGATACTCAAGAGCGCCTGTCTAGAGAGAGAATTGTTGCTCCTTGTAGACATGGAAATAAGCCATCAACCTAGGAGTTGTTCCTGATGGTCCAACAAAACAAGATCTATGAAAAGTATATACAATTCTTTTTTTGCAAAGCCGTTTGAGGCTCACAATACTGATACCTTGCCTTGAGAGAATCAATCCATCGAGTTAAGGGTTGGAACCATTCTAAGAATGTTATAAAATGAGGATTGTATCTAGTACTCCTGCACAGTTCTGTTAGATAAGACCAAAAATGGTATGGATAGACTTCTACCACTATAGTATAAGGGTGGCAAAAATACCATAGTAATGTAAGCAATTCCTTGGCCACGTCCACCCTCCATTATTAGCAGTGATAAAATCCATGAAGGTATAAACCTTAAGGAAAGGATAAGAAGGGTGAAATCCCAAGATCTCCATGAAAATAGGCCCACAAGTTCTTAGGAGAACAGTTTGATAGACAAACAGTTGTTCCATTGCTACTTTTGAAATCTTGGTATGGCTGGATGGTAGTTGGATTTCTGAGGGTAATCTTTCTTTGAGAAAATCCTCTTAAAAAGGACCTGATGTTGGATTTTGAGGGGTGATTGAGGAAGCAAAAGAGGTGGCCATGAGGAACAAAGGGAAAGTAGTGTTTCTTGTAATCAAGAAGATAGATTGAGGTATGGACAGTAAGTCTGTGATGAGATTAGCATCCCTTTTTATATGCTTAACATCAAAGCTATACCTACTAAACCAGTCTTTCCACCGAAGCAATTGAGGATGAGGAATGATCTTTTCTTTGAATTCTAGCATTCGTGGAAAAGATGAACAGTCCATAAGGACAGCAAAATGATGACTAATCAAATGGAATTCAAATTTCTTAATCCCATTTTTTATGATCAAGATCCCTTTGAAAGTGGAGTGACAATGCTTTTCTGAGTCACTGAAGGGTCCACTAGCATGTGCACAAATGCGCCTTTTCCCTTCTTTGTCTTCTAGAAGAATGGCCCCCAACAATTGTCACTGGCATTAGTCTGTAGGATCTTTTTTCTTATAGAGGGAATCTGAAGAGGTGAAAGATTTTGAATGATCTGTTTTAAAGCTTTTACAGCCTATGTGAGATACGAACTCCACTGAGGTGGTTCCTTTTTTAAAAGTTGTTGGAGAGGACGTGCATGATGAGTGAAGTGGGGGACAAAGTCCCTGAGATAATTTGCGATTCCCAAAAATGTTGGACCTGCTTTTTAGAAAAATCATGGTCTAGAAACTGTAACAGCTCAACCGCTATGTGTGGTCCAGGTTTGTATTGTCCATTTTCAAACTCCATTACAAGAAAATCAATTTCTATTTTGACGATTTGCATTTTTGAAGGAGAAAACATTATCCCATATTTTCTTGTCAGATCTGTGAACTGCTATAAAATTTGCTGATGAGATTTCATATCTGACGAAAATAATAGAATATCATCAATATAAATTAAAACACTGTAGTGAATTAGTTCATAGATCTTGATCATTATTTTTTGAAAGAGAGATGACACCACTTTTAGATCGAAAGGCATAACAATCCACTGGTAATGCTTATTAGAGATGTAGAAAGCTGTCTTGGGTCTATCTTCCAACTGGAATCCTAATTGCGAAAAGCCTACCTTGAGACCAAAATTTGAAAAGACTTTACCCTGCGACAAATGAACAAATATTGAAGAAATTTTGGGTAAGAGAATTTGTCATCTCTAAGAAAATGGTTTAATGGTTGATAGTCTATGACAAGTCACTTCTTGCCATGAGCTTGTTCTGATCTCTTGTTTACATAAAAGGTTTGACAGGCCCAATCAGAGTTAGTGGGCTCAATAAGCCCTTGGACCAAAAGTTCAACACATTCTTTATAGGCCAAGACTAGCTCTTCCAAATTCATACCAGGATGAGTGACTTTAGTAGGGTTAATATCTTCATTAAGTTTAAAAGGTAAACTTATGAAGAAATTTAGATTCTTCCAAAGAGGATTTGAGTTTTTCGCCATAAAGGTTGTATGGTTTTTTGCACAACAGTAGGCTTGTAGGTTTTGGACAATAGTGGAAATGATGGGTGATAACTGGGTTGAGAAGAAGGAAGTGACAGTGGTAAATGGTTGGAAGTACCCTTTAAATTTTAGCCCCATAGGTAAAACTCTAAGCTTAGCCAATTTTCAATAGAGATGAAAGCCAACCACTAAGTCCTTGTTGGGCAGTGAGGAGCCCAAGAATCTGGAATGAATCTTACATCCTGGGAAGAATTGGACAGTAGTGGGCTTTGTGGTTATAAGGCTTGTATGAAAGACTTCACCGTTTGCAGCTAGAAAATACTTCTTGTAGGGCTTCCAGTATCGAGATGGAAGAACCTTTGGGTTCATCATGGACAAATATACGCCTGTGTCAATAAAAGCTACAGTCTTGATGGGCTTAACATATTTTTCTAATAGAATTTGGATAAAGGCCAACGAAATAGGATGGGCTTATGGTTCAGCCTTTTCTTAGATACAGGCCAAAGGAACGATAACATTGCTACCATGAAAACTGTGATAACCTTCTTTTTCATCAGATGAAAACTACTCTTGGATGGCAAAAATAGTGTTTGGCGAGGCTTCATCTTCTACTCAGAGTAGAGACTCAACATCTACGTCTTCTAAATCAATCTCAGCAGATATTTGAATTTGCTCAATCCTATGAGATGCATGCCTTGACTTGTTTGGACAATTTTTTGAGAAGTGCCCCTTTTTGCCACATAGATAACATCTATTGGACTTTTTGTATCCTCTGTACTTCTTCTTCCTAAAGAACTTCCATTTCTTCTTAGGAGCTTCATTGGAGCATTTGATCTTGAAATAATGCTTCTTTTTCTTTGACGGACAGAAACAATCCTTTTCCTCTCCTGTGCATTTGATAAGGACTCCTGTGCATTTGATAAGGAGATTAGACCTTTTGCAAGACTTTTTTGATGAAAGATTTTTTTGACGGTCTAACATCTGGGTGATCACTTTTCTTTCACCATAGAGCTTTTCCAAACCTTGGATCATCAACTGGTACCTTTTCCCAAAGGTTAGATCATTGATAGATCTTTCCTTTTGCATGATGATCTGGTGCATAGAGGTAGATAGAATATCTGGAAGAGAAGTAATAAATGCTTCTTTTAAATCTAGACTTGCCCAACCCCCTAACTGATAATATCTCTTGGACATCCTTTGATAATGCAAGTCTAACTCTCTTTTTATTAGGGAACAACATTTCACATTGAAATATTATCTCCTTATAATATTTATTGCTTCATGGGGCTTTTCTACAAATTCAGCATAAAGCATCCCTAAGAATTCTGCTGCTCCTGGACTTTGTACTAACCTTTTGTTTTACCAACATAGAATGATATTACAATTTTTTTCCTGCATATTTGATTATTAATTAAGATTGAGTATCACTTTTAGTAGTATTTAGATAGCTTTTCATAGTCAAAATTAATATCTAAAGCTACCATATTGAAAGATATGCACAAAAACATTACGTCAAATATAAAAGAGAATTCAATCATACTTGAACTTCAAACAAAGCAGTAATTCAAATAAGTTCTTTCTGAGAAACATAATTAAAATAACTACAACAGAATTATCAATATTCATCATAAACTACAAGAATAATATTTATACCCCTCTACAACAATAATTACATTACTTGTCATGTTTAAATATTATACGTAATAGCATACTTCTAAATATTATAATTCTAAATTTATATTTTCATATAGTGCATTCTACTTTCATTTATATCACATGCATTATAAATATCATGTCAACAGAATCAAATTTACAAATGACCAAATATCAATAATAAATTAAGTAAAAATAATATCTATACCAATAGCCAACAATTACACACATATTTTTCTTGGAAATTAAATATTGGTATTTTATATGCTATTATAATCTTATATGTCATTTTGCAGAATAATATAAAAATTTATTCTAGTTCAAAACTAACTTTGTACACTTTTCCACAATAAACAAATTTCAATTCAACTCAATAATTTAATTCTTAATTCCAACAAATCATACAAAAAATTTAATTATCACCTTATTTCAAAGAAGAAAATAAAAATGATATAAAATATATTTACATGTTAAAATATCACAATTATTATTTTTTTTCTTCAGAATTGTCCACCAAGAAAACATTGATAAGGGCCAGTTAAAATTTAGGACTTAGAAAGACCAAACAACATATTTTAAAAGTAAAGGTTAGACTAATATCAATATTGCAGAAGGCTGATAAAAAATTTTTGAAAATGAGGAACGCAATACTGGACAAATATCTTATCAGAATTTGAGGAGGTGAGAATTTTAAGCAGTGAGAATTTGAGAATTGTGAGTGAGAGAACAGAGAGTTGTGAGTGTTGTGAGGCAAGAGAGCCTAGGGTGAGCAAATTTTGCAAAAAAATGGACAAATCGAACCGAACTAATGCTATTCGATTTTTTGGATTAAGTTTATTTAGCTAATTAGTTCGGTTTGATTTATAAAGATAATGAATTTTCAGTTTTAAGTTGGTTCGGTTTTAGACATTGAAAAGCTGAAAAACCTAAAAAAATTGATTGCCAAAACGCAAGGTTTCATAATGTAACCCTAGCACTGTATCTACATGCTTCTCTTCTCCCTCCCCAACACCCACACC
>CATIWR010259860.1:0-11030 GCA_949677035.1 Omphalea diandra | reverse complement strand
TATATATATATATATATATATATATATATATATATATATATTTATTTTGTTGTTTCCTTTGTCTATCACTGGCATCATTCATCAAATCATTAAACCAAATGGCACCTAAAGTTGAAACAACTAAGAGATATAAACAACTTGCTCAAATAAACCCAAAATCATCCTAGTCAAGTTCAAAAATTGAGGAAAACCTGGCATCAATGTTTGCTCAATAAAAGAAATGGTCAAGTGAACCATGCTTAATCCTCAAAGAAGGTCAAGTCTGTTCTAAAATCAAAAGGGAAAGGAGAGGGGATAAAAACAAAGCAATTCCCTTTATTGTCCAAAAATTTCACCTTAAGATGGACAAAGAGAAGGAATTGGCACTAAAACTCCTCAAGAGACATCTAGGGGAGGAAAATTCTTTGAATGGACCGATATACAAAGGTATAGGTTGACAGATCAAGAAGAAGAATTAATGATAGGGATAGGGTGGGAACTCTTTTGTCACATCAAATAGCCTTCATATTTGGAGCTTACAGTTGAGTTCCTGACTACTCTTGAAGTTTTAGAGGTAACTTTCATGCAAACACACAAGAAGGGACAATCAATTTCAAACTCTTCAAGAAGAAGTACACCCTAGGGTGAGGTGAGTTGGCTAAATGATTTGATGCCACTACTATTTGAATGACAGAGCATCCCTTCACTTTCAAAGTGGATGTGAACCAATTCTAAAAGTCAATCATAGACGGGAAAAACAACTACAAGAGTAATAACCACAAGGGATCTAAGATAAAAAGTCAAGCTTTGAGGATCATACATCAATTTGTGGCTTGGAACATCAACAGTAGAACCCAATCAAATGGAAATTACACCACCATAAACCTCTTCTATCTCTGTTGCATGAAGAATAAACAAAGAATAAAATTACAACCTGAAACTCCAACTTTTCTAGCAGAGTAAGAGGTAGCAGCTGAGCCTAAGGACAAGCCTTAGAACCATCTTTAGGACCCTTACCTTCACTCATCTTCATGTGCATATTTTATCTTTATTTCATTTTCATTTTTTTTGTTTTTTGTTTAAAAAATATTAATGTAAGGGACAACATTTCTTTCATGAATATAAATATTTTCTCACCTCATTTATTCTTATTTGAGTTATCTTTGTTATTTCTTTACTTGTATATTGCTTTTTGATAATGACAAGGGGGGAGAAATAACTAAGTATAAGAACAAGGGGGAGTAAATTTGGTATTAAATTCAAGAACAAGGCAAACCAAGAAAGAATGAAAATGTATATGACTTATCTTGTTTTAATTTGTTTTAGAACTTGGTATGTATAAACAATGAAACAAAGGTGGGGTAAAATGACTCATTATAACATATATATCTATCTGATATACTTAAAATTTTTATGATGCACATTTCTTACAAGGATTATTTACCCTTAATAGATTATTTGACATTATTAAAAAGGGCAAGAATGTTGGATGTAGCTTGGGAGTTTTGGTAAACCAAGCTTGCTTTGATGATTATAAATGCATCTAAAATCTAACTCTTATTCAAGTTGGTGTGTAAGATCGTATAGGTACATCAATCTTTTGTCTGAAGGCTTTAAGAGGAAGAGTTTTTAAAAAAACTCCAAGTGTTCAAAGTTAATGAGTATTATTGCTTTTTAACATATGTTGTGACCTCATCAATGGGTGTTGAAATGACAACCAAAATATGAGTTAAGGTTTCTAGACCCTCAACCATCAACTAAAATCATAAATGAAAGAAAAGGAATGAGCACACACACACACACATACACATATGATGCTAAGCATTTGGAGGGCATTAGATAACTTCGAGGCAAAGATTCACTTATATGAAGTCCTTAGGTCATTGAACCCTCCTTCATCTTACTTATAAAGAGCTAAAACATCTAGGGTAGAACCTAACATGGGAATCATTAGAATGCTCATAATAATCCAATGGATCTAAACAATTAGAAAAACACGATTCATATAACTATTCATGAACTCTAAGTCAAAGAAAGATATCAAGGTCAAGGGAAACTTGAGTTCCTTTCTTGATCATTACCTCACGATGACAAAAATAGAAAGAAAATTAACCTTTAAAATCAAAAGAAAAACAAACATGGAAAAAAAAAAACATACTAAAAGGCAATGAAATCATCAATGAAATAAACTAGACTTCTTTTTTTTTTTTTTTTAGTGAGTAAGGGTCCTAGGTTATCCAACTTCATATTTTTTTTGCCACTAAAGTCATAAGGCACCATTAGAAGAGGCCCCAAAAAGAAAGAAATTCAAAAAGAAAAGAAAAGACAAAGTCAGCAAAAACCTATATGCTAGTCAATCTGGGCTGTACAACCATGAATAAGGGTTATACAACCTAGGAAGAGGGTTGTACAACCTACCAACAAGGCAGTACAATCCTCATTTTCTGAATTTTGAAAATAGAAAAAGAGAAAAGAAAAGGAAGGGAGAGAAGGGGGAAGGGTTCCTAAGTGCATTCTAGTGATGCCTTTGCCCTCAGAAGTGCGAAAATTAATCCAATATCCTCCAAAGGTGCTATGAAAATGTACAAATAAAAAAGTAAAGCAAATTCACAAATAAGAAAGTAAAGCCTTAGTTTTATCTTGGAATTGGTGAGGTAAAGTTAGGGTTTAAGGTTTTTGTGTTAAGAGGTGTTTGAGGATAAATTTTGACATAATTTTGTTAGGGTTTTCTAAAAGCCCTTCTCTCTTTAAAATAAGGGGTAGTTATAGGTGGTGGGCAGGTGCATAGTGCGAATAATAAGCTTGGATGCGATATGGATGCATCCAATCATAAAGAAGAGGAGTGTTACATTGGAATTAAGGTTTACATGTAGGCTATATAGCCAAGAATGGGTTGTACATCCCTTTATCAGGGCTGTACAATCTTATGGTTTAGTGGAGGGACCACTTATAGAAAGTTCCATGAGTTAGGATTTTAGCAAGGTTGAATAACCCTAGGAAAGGTAATGCAACCTTGAATTAAGGGATGTGCAACCTTGATTTATGGACTATATTGCCTATCAAGGTTGGTTGGCAGCCCTTTACTAGGCTTAGGCTTAGTCTTTGGGCTTGATTTTGAACTGCTCTAAGGTTTCTTAGGCTTTTCATCCCTTACTTTAAGCAATTCCCCTTTGCATTCTGGGGATTTAATTTAATGATTTTCATTGTTAGGCTTTGCATGCAAAGGTCCAAAATTTGATGCTCATGGTTTGCCCTCTATTTTGTAGGTATTGGAAAACAACAATTGAGAAATAACAATTTGAACAAGTCATGTCAAAGCAAAGTATAAAATGTAAACATTAGTAGGGAAGAATATAATTTCCTTAATGACTCCTCAAGCTAGTACCGAGTTTCTTATTAGCTCTTTAGCAAGTACTAAGGTTGATCATCTTCTTCCAGCAGCTATCAAGCAAGTATTAGAATTCCCTTCTTAGCAACCCTCGAATAGATACTGAGCTTCCTGGCAATCCTCTTGTAAGTACCAAAGGTTGATCATCTCCTTCCAGCAACCCTTGAGCAGTACTAGAATTCCTTTCTTAGTTGCCTTCGAGCAGATATTAAGATTTTTAATAGGCCTCTGGCAAGTATTAAGGTTGATGATCTTCTTCTAGCAGCCCTCGAGCAAGTACTAGGATTTCTCCTTAGCAACCTTTGAGCAAGTGTTAAGCTTCCTAGTAGCCTTTTAGCAAGTATCAAGGCATTCTACTTTGAATAGATGGCTTCTTATGAACAGGGTTGCTTTTGCATTTTTCAATGGATGCTTTGGTCTTTCTGACTAATGATTCCTAACTTAGGGGTGCCCCTTAAATAAATCTTATGTCATTTGAGCCTTTCTAGCATTTGTGAGGTTGAGTTCATACCTTTGTAGACCTTTCAACTGACTTGGGGTTTTATTCTTGTCAAAAAGTAATGGGCTTAGGGTGGTCTCTATGTTATGGGAAGTGTTTCTTTGAATCTTACTATTTTGTAGAGAAAGTCGTTATTTAGGTCCCATCATTTTAAAGAGAGAAATCTTTCTTAAAAATATTTTTAGGGCTTCAAAAGGAGTCTACTTATCATTGAAAAGCATTATGATGATTTGATATGAATCAGGAAGCAATAAGGGCATTTTTGTAATTGATCGCTCTAGACTTTTTAAGAGCTTAGGGGTATTTTGGTAATTTAGGCATTCTTGGGCTTTTTAGGAAGTTGGGGGTATTTTGTTAATTCTAGGCCTGATGGACAAAGAGAGGAAGGCCAGATCGAGCTTAATAAGTTAGGGGTTGGGACTATCAAGCTTGAGAAGAGGTTGGGCCTTTTAGGCCTAGCCAGGCTAGCTCGTCTTACAAGGTTGTATAGTCCGACCAAGGTTGTACAGCCTAGGGCCACTATAAAATAGCCCTGGGAGCCTTTCATCCTCATTTGTCTTTTTTCCTCTCTCTCTTCACTTCTTCTCTCTAGGCTTCAAATATAGCTCCTAAGTAATCCCGACTCCTTCTAATGATTGACATGGCTGATTTTCCTGATGATGAGATGTATGACGTCTAGGAGGAGTTTACCGATAAGGATCTCTCGACTCTTGACGCATTTGATTAGTTATGATCTCCTTAGGGATTCGAGTGAGTGAGCTCATTGAAGAATGCAACAATGAAGATGATTCCATTTGGTTACCCTCTAGTGGTGACATGCGGATGGTTTATAACCTATATCATCATTTATCAAGAGCTGCTTCAAGATCGACAGGTGTTCTTTTCCTCCTTTCTTAATTTTATTTTAACTTTTTGTGCACTTATCACTGTAGGCTCTAAGCACTGCCCCTGAATTTACTTCTTCCTGCAAACATTAAGTTAGCTCATAAAATACTCATAAATAATTTCTAGAACACTCACCTTTTATTTTTAATGAAATTTTTTTCATCTGCTAGCCTTATGGATTGTCTTGATTTGCATGACTTAGGATTTATTCTTCAAATTAAGCAAAAAATCCATTATTTTTGCAAATTTGCCTATGTTATGATATTTTGTCACTGAATTTTTTTTTCAAGGGTAAACCTTAGGGTTCATTCGCCTATCATTCTTTAAATTGCATACGTGCACATTTGTCTTACTGTTATTTTCATTTATTTCTTTAGGGGGTTGTCTCTTTCTAAAAAAGAGGTGGCTTCAGCGATCCTACTAGGGCGTGAGGGCATCCAGTGCATCCCCAGGAGGTGGCCCATCTAAGGTGAATCAGGATCTACACTTTTCTGTGGCTACTTCTTGATGAGACACCTAGGATCGATCTATTGATGATACATGCGTTGGTGCAACGATGGATGGAAATGACTCGCACTTTCCACCAGCCCCTGATTGGTGAGATTACAATCACTCCAAGGGATTTCACCTTTCTCACTTGGTTGCAATTCACAGGCATTCCACTACCTATCGATTTTAGGGTACACTATCCTGTTCTTCAACGAGATTACTTATGGAGGGTCTTAGGTTACATTCCGTTGTTGAAAGGGAGCAAGGTCATGGTAAGACTAAGTATTCTAATTGGTGCTCCCATTGTTACCGACGATAGTTTAGTAGAGGTGATTGATCAACATGCTCGTTGCTACTTGTTATATGCCTTGTCAGGATCCATATTCTCGACCACTTCTGGGGTGGCAAAGTTATGCCTAGTGCCTCTGTTGGATGACTTGGTTTTCTACACCGCTTTGATTAGGGGTCTACGAGGCTAGCATACCTCTATCATTATCTTGATCGTTTCTCTCATGGTCAGGACTATTTGTGTGGCACTTAGAGAGTTCTCATCATGAGTATTACTAATTTCCTTTGTTTTTTATATTTTCAGTGCTACTTTACTATTTTAATTCTCACAACAATCTTTATTAACATGCATGGGCTGTCAAGCTGGGCCTATTGCAAGGGTTGGATCCTAAGGACAACGTGGAAGGCATCTATCCTTGTTTTACACAATGGAGTGTAGTGAGCTATGAGTAGTCTCCTATGACTACCAGACGTGCTCATTTTAACACAATCACTTTGGACGAGGTATTCTCCCTGCACAAAAATCACTTTTATGAGTCATGATTATTTATTGTATTGCCTAGTATTATATTTACAATGAATTTGTGTTCTCATTGCAACTACACCTTGATTGGAGAGGTTTCATAGCAACATGGGCACTAGAGGTGGTAGAGGCTGAGGCTTTTTCCTATGGCTGTCATCTGATGATGGTTCCCCATATTTAGGAGTGTTCCCACTATTCGGGAGTGGTGCCTCGAGAAGCGCATCTAATGATGGTGCATGGTCCTAGACGAGCAGACCGTTCCACATTGCCCATCTATAAGGTTATTTTGGGTGAGGGATTTTGTAGGGTCAGATCTTATCGCAGCACTACGACTAGTGACAGAGGAGCAATTGTCTTTATCGAATATCACTTATAGGTCCTGGATGATCAATGCGCTAATGGGAAGCCTCCCATTATATGATGCGATGATTTGCGCATTTCCTTACTATGTAATCGATGAGGGGTTTTTCTTAGAGGGTACAGATTGAGGCATTACTACTCAAGTGACTTAGAGGACTCCTACTTTCGCGTCTAGTTTTGTCGTAGCTTGGGGTTGCAAAAGGGCGTACAAATATGCTTCAGGAGGCGTGAAGCCTATAGTGGTAAGGAATTTGGTTTTCATGTCAGATAGTTTAGTGAAGTCTTACATGGCTTCATTGACTAGGTCGATGATGTCATTATAGATTACTTAGCCTACCTATACTTTAAGCTAGTCGAGGCCACCTATGTGAGTTTTCGACTCCTTTGTGTTTATTGTATCTTGATTGCATTACAAACTGTGCTTCTAAAAATATCTCTCTTTCTTCTTTTACAGATTTGGCATGTTCAGGTAAAGGCCATGGTTGACGTGATCACCACCTTAAAGAGGGTTGTGACGCACCAAATGCGCTCTATACAGTTTGGTGACACACAAAATAAAAAGAATAATAGTGTATGTATGCATGTTCATGATTGGTGTTTTATGTGCTTTGCATCCTAAACATCTTAACCGCCATATTTTTTTGTAGGAGACAATCCAGTGCCAAAGTCACAAGATCAAAGAGAGGAATCAAAAAATCGCGATGGTGGAGGTAGAGATAAAGCGTCTTACTAAGATAACAAGAGAGCACAAGTATGGGGGCATAGACGGTGAGGCCACTAATTCAGAGGCCACTGTGGAGGCAGTTGAGTAGTGAAGACCCTGACTCTTATCCCTTTTTAACTATTTAGGATGTTTTCCCTTTTCCTCTTCATTCTAGTATAACACATTTAGCATATATTTAGATAGTTGTGTAGTTTATTTGGCAATTTGAAAGCCCTTCTTTTTGAATGCTTGCTTGAGATATGTTAGGGCAAATTGAGGTGGCATTGCCTATAATTTTTATCTAACATTAATATTTTGTCTAGTAATATAGAAATTTGATTTTTTTTGATTTTGTCTTTTAAACACATAATCATTTTTCTTACATATATGTTTCATTGAGTAGGTACCTGAGCCATTCCTAACCTAAAAATTAAAGGAAGATTGTCTCATTTTGCTCCTGAGGGTTAAGGGTTATATAGCCAATTTGAGGGTTGTATAGTGCTATAATTGTGGACTTTACAACCCATCTTGAGGGTTGTACAACCTTGGTTAGGGGTCATACAACATATGGGTCTGAGCCCCTACTATAAGTAGCCTATTTCAAAATTTTCTCCTTCATTTGCTTCTTCCAACTCCTCAAACATGTCTTGAACTTTCCTAAGGTCTCTTCCACCCCAGCTTTGGTCTGACCTACCATGGGCGGTCCTTTTAGCTCTCCACTGCCTTTCTTTTATTCATCTCAACCTACACTTTTTATGGGCAACATGTGATTTATAGGATTCTATCCATACTTTCTACTTTAGAGATATAAAGATATGCTCTCTACTAGAGGAGTTTAGCACCATTCTCTATTGTCATGTCACCTCAGCTGACCATATTGCATTGCTTTAGCTTGATTACCTTCATGTCAGGAAGATGGTGAAGCTATTTGACTTGCTACGCGATGATGTACCTCGGTACACATTAGGCTAGGAGAAGATTCTCATGGCCTTTTTCATCATTATTATTTTTTTAGGGGTCATGCTTGACTTGCTCAGGCTCGCATTGCTACTGCTATTCTGATAGTTAAGTTTCTACTAAGAAGGGAAGATGGTGAGATTGATTTGTAGATTCTACCATTCTTTGAGGGAGCCAAGTTAGGGAGGACTCTTATGTCTATGATCCTGGGTGAGACTATTGTGGGACCTGACAGATGGCTTTGGGTAACAGTGTGTTAGCCCTAGGTACCAAGAAGGGGGGGTTGAATTGGTGTATAAAAAATAAGACAAAAAGACAAGAAAGAAATGAGTAGAAATGAAACATAAGATTTATAGTGGTTTGGGTATAATCGACCCTACGTTCACTCCCCAATTCTTAGCAATTAGGTGTTCCACTATCTTTCAAAGGTGTTTTCAAGCTTGCACCAAACTTTTACACTTGTGTTTTGAAGGCTTACATAAAAACCTATACTCTTATATTTTGAGGCTCATACAACCTTTATTCTTGTGTTTTTAAGGCTCACACAATAACCTCTCTTAGTGTTTTTATAGGGTCACACTATAACCTATTATAATTGGTGTTTATGCTCACACCCAATAATGACTTAAAGAATAGAAAAGATTGAGTAGCAAATTTGCAAGAGTTTGGTTACAAAGTTATCAATTCTCCTGCATTTACATATGTTTGGTGAGGTATTTATAGCCTCTACCCACCAAAGAGACGTTGCAATAAAAATGGTATAAAATCTTCAAAGTGTGCTAGATAGATTTTCACACTAAATGCTTGACAGTCTCAATTCGCAGTCACTACTACTCATTACCAATTGCGAAATCTAAATTTCATACGGAAAACCCCGTTTGTATCTAATGGCTAGTCCATATGGCAGCTTCTCATTGGTGCACCAGGAAAATATAGTCGTTGTCTTTCACCTGCTCTTAGAAGTAGCAGTTGTGATTTTTCTCGTATAGGCCGTGACTGAGAATGCAAATTTTTCTGCCATAAATGTTCATCTTCTTCTTTAGGATTCGCGGTCGCTACCAATAAGTTCCCATCGTGATTTTTATCTTTCAATAGTTACCTGGGACACTTGTCAAGTTGTGGTTATGGACTTGATTCCCTCTTGAGTTACTTCCAAATTCGTCGTTGCAACTGAGGCATGACTCACACTGTGAATTCGTCTGTGACTTTGGTTCTCCTTTCTTTGAATTGGTCACGATAGAGAAGTGGCCTGCGAATATATCTATCTAGTTTGTCAACCTGCCTTGGTCTTGTTCACGGTCACAATATATCAACTTGTGGTCGCGAATTAAGAGGCACTAGGTTACTTTGGAGATTTTTAACTCCATCCAATTTCCAATGTAAAGACAAACTAAAAAACTGCAAAACAATACTTAATTTTGAAACATTAGAATTGATCAATCCCTTTTGTCAAGATCAAAAGAGGTCCAAGACTTAGGGTTAACCACCCTAGTCCAACACAATTATTACTTTATTGGGAGTCCACTGTTACTCTAGGTATATTTTCTCCCTATAGCTCTTTTCCCTTTTTCTTTTCTTTTCTTTGTTTTTTCTATTATTATTCTTCTTTTCCCTAACTTTTGCCTAGATCGCATTCGCGAGTTTTCTATCCAGTGGACTGCTCAATTTTGCTTAGGCTAGCCTTTTGGGTTTTAAACCTAAGGAGCATTTTTACTATTTTTTTTTCCTTATTTATATTTTTCTTTATTCTTCTTATTTTTTTTAAATATAGCTGCAAGAGAGATTAGGACTATTGGCTGCCTTAACTATAGATGCGAGGCTCTACTACCCGCAACATCATTCAAACCGTTGCCTAATGAGATTAGCTACTACAATGGTCATGTGGGCTGAGTGGATGTCCCACATCACTGTCACTGATATTCGCTGGTGTTATCCTTGGTAGAATCTATCATGCGTTACCTTAAAGATTTATGGGGATTATGTCATCCTTCCTAATTTGGCTTCAGGCACATTTTACGACTCTATTAATATGCGTTGCCAGTTCAACATTCCTCAGTTCGAGGTACATTTCCTCCCTTCATTTGTTAAGGGTGACCTAGTGATTCCTAGATAGGGTTGAGACCACTTAGATCAGTTGCTACATCTACGATTTCTACATTGGTAGAGACTTTCAGCTCGACAATGATGGAGACTACATGGCATAGTTACGCGACCTTTAGAGCTATAGGCATCACATTAACAATGTAACATCCCTATCCCTATTCATTGGCATTATCACATGAATATATTCATTGCACAAATGATATGAAATCTCACATGAACATATGCATAGGATAAATAATCATTTAGACATATGAATTGTAAAAACACGACAATGAAAATTGCACCGTTGTATTTGGGATGCTTTAACATATATACAGTGTTTGCATAGTTATATGACAAATTATTTCATGTTGTGTGCTTATTATAGCATCATAAATAATGGTGTTTTTGAGCTTAATTAAAAGTATAAGGAGCATCTAGGAATTAAGAGATGGATGAAAGTGCTTAAGGAGTGAAGAAGAGGGATTAAAAGAGGAAAAGTGACCTTCCAACCAATGGAAATGAAACACCATGATTTTATATTATTATAATAAGTTTATATCTGCTAATTAGGGTCAGAATTGAGGGGTAAACCATGGATTATACCAAAAATAAAGAGAGAGAGCAAATGAAAGAAGAAGAAGAAGAAGAAGAAGAAGAAGAAGAAGAAGAAGAAGAAGAAGAAGAAGAAGAAGAGGAAGAAGAAGAAGAAAGAAAGGAAGAAGAAAAAGAAGAATAAGGAGAGGAAGAAGTGTGGGCTGCCTAAGGTTTTCCAATTCTAGGACAATAGGTAAGTAATTTATCTTCTTCTCAACTGAAATTAATCTCTTATGACATGTTAATCATGCATGGTTAGTGAGAATTATGGAGTAATTGT
>CATIWR010259783.1:0-39916 GCA_949677035.1 Omphalea diandra | reverse complement strand
TACTTTCAATGTTGCTGATTTATCTCCTTTTGACTTTGATAAAGGTATTGATTCGAGGACGAATCCTCGTGAGGAAGAAGGGAATGATGCAAATATCCAAGGTCAGCCCAAAGATCCGCTTCAATTTCACGGCCCAATCACAAAGGGAAGGCTTAAAAGGTTTAAAGAAGCAATTGGGTTATTCATACAACAAGGAATAACCATTGGGCTAACCCAAGAAAAACAAAAGAAGTAAGAAGCCCAATTGTTTAGAGATGACAATATGGAATCTTCAAAGGAAGCCTTTAACTTGATCCATTGGAGTCCAACATATGGAAAGGCACATGACCCAAGTATGAGGAAACTTCCTCATTAGCTAAATTCCTCTCTTAAACTAATTAGGAACTTTGTATTTACTTATATAAGAAACTTCTTTATAATTAGGAAGATATCTAATGTATATTTTAGTTATTTCCTATTTAGCTTAGGAGTATCCTTTTTCTTAAATAGATTAGGCAGATTTCAAAGACTATTTAGGAAGTAATTTTTAAGGTTTCTAGAAGTTTTATAAAAGCTATAAATAGTCATTCTTATTCAGCCAAATCAATGAAAAAAAATTGAAGAATATTTCTTTTAGCAAAAATTGCTTGTGAGAGTTAATTCTCTTCTTGAGTTCTCTATAGGACTTGGTGAGATTGTTAAGTGAGTTCTTAATAATTTCACAAACTAGTTTAATCTAGGTCTTAAATTACTTAGTTAATTTAAGGTTGAGATTAACACCTCTTAAATCTTTATAATTCAAGTTGCTAGAAATAAGTTTTTTAGAGGTCTAATTGAGATTTAAGAGTTTATCTTATTTGATCTTTGAATTAAAGGCTTAGGACTTGTGTTACATACGAATCAGGATCCAAAAATCAACCTCGTTCGTATCACCAAGATTGGTAACATCAATCTCCTCATAATAAACTCTTCCATTACTCAAAACATGTTTCAATATCCCTTTCCTTAATTGATCATATGTCGGCAATCTCTCTATGGCAGCCCATTTTAGCTCTTTTTCATCATCCTCTCTCCGACTCTTGCGAAACACATCTCTTTGACCGCTCCATACCTCGCGAATGCTGGCTGAAGCCTAACTTCGTTTACTTGCTGATGATGATAAATTCCTACTGATTGATCGGCTACTGCTCGGTGACCTCATCAACCTTGCAAGCTCGTCTCTCACTGACTTTGCAAGCCCATCGCCATGAAAAGGCATAGGGGCAGCCATGACATCTTGTAAATTATCACAGCAAGGAACACCAAGAAAAACCTTGAACTATGAACTTTGCTACACTGCAAAACTTATGGTGATATGCAAATTTAAACTAGCTGAAAGCATATGAAGTGTTGAAGCAACACTGGAAATGTTTCGTCTATGTTTGAATGTGTGAGGATGTACAAATTCTTGATGGGTTGATCAAGAGAACCTGGTTTTGTAGGTAAAGATGTTTTTGAGAAGGGCATGGTAGTGATAGAAATGGGTGCAAGATACGTGAAAGATGTGCATGAAGTGACCCAGAATCTTGTCTACTAACAGAAGGATTCAGTCATAAAATGTTATTTTGTTTCGTGGCCTTTACATTTCCAAAGGAATGGAAGATGGTCTGCAGAGGAAAACATGATACTGAATTGTTATCATTAATGCATAATTGTTGATATATTATGGTTCTCTTCTTAGGATTAGCATAACTAGAAGAAATTCCTCCCTTGTAATTTTGACTTAATTACTGTGCATGGTTGCAAAAGGGCAGGCATCACCTTTCGCTGTCAGGAAATTAATCATTGTGGAAGCATTTCTATTTTTCTTTTTTGGTTTTATTAGGGTTGATCAATGATTCCTAAAGGGTAGAGCGCGAGACAAAATCTATATATTCTTTGATCTTTTACATTATAATATATACATTTTGGTATTCAATCATCTAATAAGAAGCTACTAAATCAATTGCTTGTTTATTTTTCGCTTAGTTTATCAAAATTGTTAATCTAAATTTTTATTTTTAAAAATATATAAAGTTATGTTAAGATCAATTTGTCTTAACAATTTATTACTTAAAAATTTAAATAGCTATGTTATCAAATTATAATTAATCTATTTAAAAATAAAATAAAGAAATTATTCTATTATTATTGACGATAATTAATAAAATAGTTTTAAAATTTTTAAAAAATAATCTAAAAATTGTAAAAAAAAAATAAAATTAAAGAATAAACTTGGGTCAATCTAATTCGAGTAGGTTGGACTACCAGATTTTGATTAGATCTCTTTTTATTTTGGATTTGAGGATCGATTCAAATAGGCAAAAGGTCTAGTTTTCAAGTTTTTTTTTATCTAAACGGACAAGTGGGGCTGGATTTGAAAATATTGATTACCATATTAATAAACTATATAAACTTCATTTACACCTAATATACTACCAATTTATTCAAACTTACAGTACCAATATATTTAAACCCTAAATACAGAAAACAATTAAATAAATAAATCACAGAATTGCAAATTTGAAAATTAGAAGTGCATATTAATCTTAAACACTAAATTTAATAAATTACACATGAAAAATTATACTAATTTCTTTACAAAATTATAAAATTAGCCTAACAAACTTGAACTAAAAGTACATAATTTTCTAAGTAAATAGAGTTATATTGATATTGATGATAGAAGAAGCAGTAAAGATGACGTTAGAAGAGCAATAGTTGCAGTCGATGAATGAGGAAACAAGAAGTAGAAGAGAAAAAGGTAGGAGAAAAAATAGAGAAATGAGAAGGAAGAGAACAAAGAGATAAAGAAATGAGAAAAAGTGAAGAATAAAGAATGTAAGAAAATACTGGAGAAGGAAGGGAAAAAAAGAGAGACAGAAGAGGACAACAAAGGGGGAAACAAAGGAAAAAAGAAAAAAAATAAAGTAAATAAAAGGCAAAGATCTCATTTTTAATGATAGAAATTTTCATCACTTAATTTAATTTTTTCGATACTAAACAATAGCTAAATAGTTCTAAATTTGTAAAAATTTAAAACTATTTAGCTATTGTTTAGTATCGAAAAAATTAAATTAAGTGATGAAATTTCTATCTTAATTTTTTCGATACTAAACAACAACTAAATAGTTTTAAATTTTTTATTTTGGAGCTAAAAAATTTAATAATAGAAATTTTTATTACTAATCCATCTTTAGAGAATTTCATTACTAAATTCTCTCTAAAAAATTTTAAAATTTCATTTTATAGTAAAAAAATATTCTAGATTGAAAATTTATTGCTAAATTTCCTCTAAAAATTTAAAATTTTTATTTTGGAATAAAAAAATTTTAAAGATGAAAAATTGTATTGCTAATTCATCGTTAAAGAACTTCATTCATAATTCCATCACTATATTCCTAAAAAAAAATCTCATTTTTTAGCCAAATAATTTAGAGGCTTAACAACAAAATTTGATCCATTACTAAGCCTTTACTGAAATGTTAAAGGCTTAGCAACAAAAGATTTTATTGTCAAGTCTCTATAAAAATAGAGACGCTTAATTCATAATTATTTAGTGATAGAAATTGATCTATCACTATTTGGAGATTGAAATTTTCATTGCTAAACTTTTAATGAAATGTTATATGCTTAATATATATCCCTATTTAACAACAAATTTTGATTGATCTCTATTTAATGATAGAAATTATTATCATTAAATCTTGAATCTTTCATTATAAGCTTACCAATAGAAATAAAGATAAAATTTAATCGGTTCCTAAGCCTGTAACAAAATGAAGAGGCTTAGCAATGAAATCTAATTCATTATTATTAAGCGATAAAAACATCCATTGCTAATCTTGTCATTCTTTAGCTAATTTTGACTTCTTTTTTTATGCCACAAGTTAAAAATTATCTCCAATGCCTTCATTAATTTCTAACTAGTGACTAGTTTTTTTATCATTAAGTGTTTGATAGTTACATCATCACTATTATGTTACAAAATCTCATATTTTAGAAATGATTATTCTATCAATATTCAATTGTTAAATTTTTTCTCTAAATTCCATTTTTGAATTAGCAAATTCTTACACTGACATGGACTTTATAAATTTTTCATAAATTTATAATTATTATTGAATTTTGAGTTATTTTTCATAGGTTTATATTCTTTTCCTCTTTTTTATGCCTTAATATGAGATAGTATTGCTAGTGGAGAGATAGAGAATTAGAAAATATAACAATAGTGGTGTAAAAGAAAATTTTAAAATTGAATTTATCATTTTGCTATATTTTCATGGAAAAGTTTTTTTAGAGGGATTATTTCATTGACAGAGATAACTATGAAGAATTTGTTAAGTAGATTTTCAAATAAAAAAGGATTATCTTTTAAATTATAAAAATTTAAGGGATTAAATAGTTATTTTCTCTTTTCCTTTTTATATCTACAACATAAAAAATCTCATAATTTTCCACTTATATATATTTTAAATAAAATATATATAGTTCAATTTGGACAATTCTAAAGATAAATCGCAATCAAACAAATATTTAATTTTTTAAATTTAAACCAAGCCAATTCAAAACTATGATTTTTTTTTATTTAATTCAATTTGATTTGAATGGTTTGGATAATTATTGAATTCCCTAATGTTCAAGATCTCAACATATTAAACTCTCCTTTTCTCTTCCTTCAGTTTTCTCATTTTCTTAACAAGAAGTCAGTTTTACTAAGAGTGATGCAAATATTAACATTATTTTTTATTCTTATTTGAAGGATATTTCTTTTAATGTAGTTGTAACAAATAAATTAAATAAATAAATAACATGAATGAAAATAATACGTAATAAAAAAATAAAATCAAACAATAGTTAATATTAATATTATATATTGCAAAATGAATATCAAACACAATTTAGTAATATATTATTACTTATCAGAGTTGTGTTTAAATATTTAAATAAAAATTGATATAATTACAAAAGTGAAAGAAATATAAAAATATATTCAATAAAATATAAAAAAATGAATGATAAATTTATTTTTTTAAAAAATAATTTCATAGATAGATTAGATAAAACTATGTATTTTGATTCACACATTAATGATAATAACAATATAACAAGAAGTATGAAAACACCAAAATAATAAAATCTATTTATAATATTTTCTATTTGTGTTGGACTAGGTTGGTCAAACCTAAGTCGAAACTCTTTTTTTTTTTATCTTGACAATATAGATTAAAAGATTTAATATCATTTCTAAGTATTGTCTATGCATAAATTAAAACTCATTGGAAGTTAAACAAAAGTGATTGAAAACAAAATGCTTAAAGTACCAAAACTACTTCCTAATTCATGACTGGGATTAGAGGATTGCAATGGCTATCTCAAGAAAAATTGGAAACAAAGTTCCAATTACATTCGTGGTGCATGTTGAGGCCTAGGTCACGACTGTTATGTTTAAATGATCAAAGAGGGACTTCAAATAGCCAACCAAGTAGGGCCACATGTCAAGACAACCATTTGAAGTTTAAATGTCACAACATCGAGTTCTCAGTAGCAATCGTGATCTACCCAAAGCATGAAACATCAAAACTTCAATTGGATTCGTAGTGGGAGTAGCAGCCAACTCTCTAAAATTGCGACAACAAATTTTAATAATCATTAAAGGGTTCCAATGGCTAGTTCCTTGAGGAACTAATGTCAAACATTCAAGTGTCACTAGTCGTTAGACACATTCGAAGATTTTGACCTTGACTGAGCAATTTGGAGCGAATTATGGGTCACAATCACAACTTATGGTAGCAATTGCAATCTCAGTCTAACAAGCATTAAATATAAGATTTTACCATCAACATTAGAGATTTGGAGATAGTTTCATTTGTAATGCTTATTTGGTGGTTGAAACCTATAAATACTCCACCAAATGACCTTTAATGTAAAAGGATAACATTTACTTATGGTCAAACTCTTGCAATTTGATTTCTCAATTCTTAACTCATTAATTCCTTGTACTTGAGTTATAAAGGTTAGGTGTAAGCCATGAAATACCATTAGGTTTGGGTTTTTAAAGTGAGCCTAATTAAGAAAAACTCTTCTAAGGTTTGAGTGTTACCCTTGGAAAAATATTTGTAAAGGTTATGTGTGAGCCTTGGTAAAATATATTAGTGTAAGTTAGGTATAAACGTGTAAAACACCCTTATGAGTTAGTAAAATGCCCAATCGGAGAATTGGAGTGTGATGCGAGGTTGTTCAACACTCGAACCACTATAAATTTGTTTGTGTTCATTCTTTTTCTACTCTTTCTCTAAATTTCAAATCACTTACTTTCCCTTCAAAATTTTAAATTTCTCACCAGTTGAACCCCCTTTCTTGGTGCACAAGGCCCAACAATTTGGAATGATATAACATTTGAAATTATAGTTTGGTAAAAAATATGTTTCACTCAGTGACACTAACAGACTCTTTTATGGTGTTTAAACAAGGGCAAATAACATAAATATCACTCATAATTTTAAGACCACAATTGAAAAAAGATTTTAGTACTTAAAAATTTGAAAAATTCCATAAAAAGGAACAATCTTTTAATAAAAAAACATAAATGATACGTAAAGAGATAATAAAAATATAAATATAAAAAGACCATTATATCTATATCCATGAAAATACATAAAAAGATTGTATATAATCTACAAATGCTTAAATCAAGCTAAATTTGAGATTATTTATTAAAGAACATGATGAAAAAGAAACAATAAATCTATTATCCAATTTCATAATAATGATGTAAAAAATTAAAAAAGAGAAATAAAAACATCATCGACCTCAGATAATGACTGGTGATAACCCGAGAGAACATGTTATGTCATTTTTCTTAAAAACATGATTTTTGAAAATATGAGGGGCAACAATTATCAACAATGTTCATGTATTATAAGATTTATAGGACTTTTTTCATGAAATAGCAATATCTCAGGATATAATGAAAAATAATGGTATGGATACACTAGGCATATAAAGGTTGAAAGATTTTTTTTATTACCTTTAGGTGGCACATCTATGACCACAACAAACAATCTTAAGGATTTAATAATGGGAAGTAGTATTTTAAAAATCATACTATTTTAGCTATTCTAATTGGTTAACCTAAAAAATGATTTATTAAATTAGAAATTAAATTAAAGACTGATTAAGTTAAGTGTACATCAATTTTCAAAATTAATTCTTTATTTTCTAATGTTATATGTCACTTCTATTACTAGAAACGAAGTAACATTTTTCATTTTGAATCTTTTTAGCAAAACTTTTAAAAGCATAAAAAATATTACTCTTATAAGTCAAGAAACTAACTTGAATGAACATAGAGTAATCATAATGAGTGCAAATGCATAATACTTTTCACTTAAACTAGTAACTCTACTAGGTCTAAACAAGTCCATGTGAATTAGTTGAAGGGGTTTAGAAGTACGTACAACATTTCTAGACTTGAAAGAGGATTTGTATTATTTCCCTATTTGACAAGGTTCATATGTCTTATCCTTTGTGAATTTCATCCTTAGTAGTTCATCTACTAGTTCATCCTTGCATAGGCTTTGGAGTAATTCTATACTTGCATGTTCAAGCCTTTTATACCAAAGTTGTGATTCATTACTAATAGGGACAAGACACTTGAAAGATTAGTTAACTAAACTATCTAAGTTAATTATATACATATTGCCTTCCCTCTCCTCCTTTAGTACTACATTGTCATTTACCAAGGTATTGACAAGGCATTTTTTAGAGTCAAAGGTAACTTTGTTACCTTTATCACATAATTGACCTATATTTAATAGATTATGTCTTATCAACCAAAAGGACATTATCAATAACCAGTGTTACTAATTGTGTCAATGCCAATTATTTTACCTTTAGCATTATTCCTAAAGGTGAGATTTCCACTTTGCTTCTTCTTGATGAAGCTGAAGAGCTTTATATTCTCGTCATATACTTTGAGCATTCATTATTCACATAACATGTGTTTTTCATTTGTAGTGGATTAAAAATATTTCTAGAAAAAGAAAAGAGTTCATCTTATTTAGGTACCCAAACATATTTAGGTCTTAAGGGTTAGCATAGAAGGATCCTTAAGTTTTAGACGAGCCTTTCTAATATAACAAAATATATTTATATGTCTGCGCCTTATGCAATAGTGGTATTAAAGTCTAGGCTTTTGAACCTTCTTCTTCTTTGCCAATCTTGTATGAGTAGAAACTTTCCTCACCACATTATCAAATGAATGTAGGCAATGACATGTATGGAGTTATGTTTATAGGTGTTTATATTCATTCCTCTTTCGATACATGTATCCTTGGTTGGCTCTTTGAGGTTTAGCACTAGAGCCTTGTGAGACCTTTCTATTTCCTTTTTAAAAGGGAGGTCTAGTTTGAGCTTTATCCCTTTTGTTCATTTCCTTTATACTAGAGGTTTGTGGTGTAATAACTTTAAAAAATGTAAGAAGGGAGGACGTAGACGTTGATGCTCCTTGGTAGCTAATACCATGTTTCACTAAAGGTGATCTTGGAGATATAACTAATGTATCTCAAGCTTTTTTCTCTTTTTGAAACCTTAAGATAGAACTTTTTAACCCTTCTGCCTCTTCCCTCATATGATTTTCTTTACACAAAGAATCAAATGAGGAGTTTTTTAAGGAAACATCATATAAAGAACTTTCAAGACTAGCATTAAATGCTTCCAAACTTGAAACAAGTTATTTAATATTTTTAAAATCCTCCTTAAGATTTAAGCATTTGTCTTTATAAAATTTCATTTTCAAAAATATGTTTTACACTTCATGGTCACGACTTTCATAGATCATCATCGTCATTAACGTCATCATTATCATCTCAAGATAAGAAAGTGGAATGTACTTCATTGGATGAGTCCTCCAAAGCCATGAAGGAAAGGTTGATTATTAGATGAGTCCTCCAAAGCCATGAAGTAAAGGTTGATTATCTCACATTCTTCTTCATCATCGATTAAGTCCCCATCCTAATTAGTCTCAAAGCCATGAAGCAAAGGTTGATTATCTCACATTCTTCTTCATCATCAATTAAGTCCCCACCCTAATTAGCCTTAAACCCCTTCTTTTTCTCCTTGTCTCACTTCTTCTTCTTCTTATTGATCTTGGGATAATCAAATTTAATGTGACCTTGCTTGCCACACTCAAAGCAAGTTACTTCACTTTTCTTCTCCTTGCATGGTTTGTAGTGTGATGCAACTCTTCTTGAATACTTCTTCTCTTTCTTTTTTGTCATCAACTCCTTTACTCTTTTAAAAAGAATGACAAGCTTCTCGTCTTCTTTTTCATTCTCATTCAAGTCACTTGTGCTTTCAACATCTTTTTGTTTTTTTTGATATGCTTTTTAGAGCAAGAGCTTTCTTATTCTCTTATTCACTTTCTTTTTCTTGCTCCTCATCTTTCCTAAAAACCATTTCATGGGTTAGTAATTGACCAATGAGAATATTGATAGGAATCTTACCAATATAATCATTGGCTTCCTCAATGCTGGCCACTTTTGCTCTATATTGCATTAAGGGAAGAGCTTTAAGGATCTTATAGTTGATATCCACTAATGAAATATACCTTTTAAGTTTTTCCATGTTGTTGACTATGACAAAAAGCTTATTGGTCATTTCGGTGATGCTTTCATTTGGTTTTATCTTGAAAAGTTCATACTTCATAACAACCATTTGAACCTTCCTGAACTTGACTTGCATAGTCCCTTTATGTTAGTTTTCTAAAGCCTTCCAAATGCTATAAGTACTTGGATAATGTTGCACCCTACCATACTCTTCTCTTGATAAAGAGCTTATAATGATTATCATAACTCTCTTATTCTTTCCATTAACTTTTCAATGAGCCTCTATCCATTTTTTCATTGGTATGGGCTCTTCAATACCATCCATAAATTTAGTAGGTGGCTTCCATTATTTCACTATAATATCACTATCAAAATATATTTTCATTTTATACTTTTAATAGGCATAGTCGGGCCTATCAAAATATGGCTTAAGATGCGAATGGATCCTTTCATTGGCCTTTTGATCTTTACTTAAGCAATTGAGTCTTCAAGAATGAGACTTATTCAATAACACTTGTTAACCCTTATACACCAAGAAAGATAGATTGAATTAGTAGCAAATTAAAAATTTTAATGTTAGGGAAATTAAAGAATAAAAGAAAGGAAGAAAGATAACAAACAAGAATTTGATAATGGTTCGGGTATTCACCAACCCTACGTCCACTTTCTAATTATCACATTGGGATTTTACTATCTCTCAAACAATATAAAAAGTTTTCACAAGCTCACTCCAAAGTTAGTGCTTAAGGCCCACACCTAACCTAATTACAACTTGTGTTTAAGGTTAACACACAATCTTATAAGAGTTTTCCTAATCTAAGCACACTTTCAAAGCTAAATCCCAAGTGTTTAAGGTCCACACCAAATCTGACAAAAATATTCAAAGCTACACAATAACCAAAGTACAAGAAAATTGAAGTTTTAGGCTTTAAGAATTAAATTTGTAAGTTTTTGTCTACATCAATAGTAGTTCTCTTGCATTAAAGGTAATTTGAGGGGTACTTATAATTTACAGCCCCTAAATATCCATTAGTAACACATTAGGTGCAAATCTTCCACCATTGAGTTAGAAAATCTACATTTAACGTTTGTTAGAGGAATTTCCCAATTGTAACACCTTAATTGTGATTGCGAAATATCTTTTCGCACTCTAGAATCCTATTTCATGATTGCGATTTTCAAATGTGTCTAATGGCTAATTGAAACGTAGCAATCTTCTAGTGAATTTGTGGCTAGTCTTTGCAACAATTCTCTATTTATTAAAGATCGTAATGGTGATTCTAGTTTTGTGCTACAAATAGTAGTCATGATAATGTGTAATTGCTGCCTATTTTTGTTACTTAGAGATCTTGCTTCATGGTTATGATTCTTTGGTAGCAGTCGCGACTAGCCTTTCTTGGTCGAGATCCCTTTGTATTGGTCCCAATTTAAAAGATCTATCTATGTACTTGACTTTTTTGTAATCTTTTAACATTTGAACCCATTATCTATTTATTTTCTGCAAAATCACTATAGGGTAAAAACATTAGTGACCTTTCATCCAATTGGAAAAATGAAAAATATAGTTTGACTAAATTAGTTGCCCAACTTAGGTCAACAAAAAGTAAGAAACTACCTTCTAGAGGGTATGTTTAAGAATAAAATGAACAAATGAAATAAGATATTTTCAATTAATAACTTAAGAAAATATTTGGAATTTAGCTTAGTTATTCTCAATCTCTTATTAATTAATTCTTAAGAATTATAAGGTGGTGATAAATTTAAAGATATATAAAAAAAAGATTTAAGTATAAAAGTGTCGCAACAAAAATAAGATTAGACCGATTTTATGAGTAAATTTTAGACTTATTATGGATTTTAAAATTCTAAAATCTCTCTTCTCTAATATCTGTTTAGTCTACGAATCTGTTTGGGATAACTGATAGTTGATAGTTGCTAGTTGATAGCGGTTTAATATTTGGAATTCAGCTTAGTTATTCTCAATCTCTTATTAATTAATTGTTAAGAATTATAAGGCGGTGATGAATTTAAATATATAAAAAAATAAATTAAGATTTAAGTATAAAATTGTTTCAACAAAAATAAGATTAGACCAATTTTATGAGTAAAATTTAGACTTAGTATGGATTTTGAAATTCTAAATCTCTCTTCTCTAATATCTATATAGTCTACGAGTTTATTTGGGATAATTGATGAATATAGCTGATAAGTGATACTTGCTAATTGATAGCGGTTTGATATTAAATATTTGGTAAATTTCGTCTAACTATTACTATTAATACATAGAATAACTGATAAAAAATATAATGTTAATATTTTATATATTAAATTAAATAAATTGAAATATAAATATAAATATAATAAAATAATAAAATTTTCATATATACTCATAAGGTATAATTTCAAAACTTAAAATGTTATAATTATTAATTTTTATTTATAAAATCTTAATAATTATTTTTTGTTAATGTTAATTACTATATATATTAATATATTTTAAGTAATGAAAATATCTTACATATTTTTTTATAAAATTATAGATAATAATTTAAAATAAATTATATTATAGATAATAATTTAAAATAAATTATCTTTACATAAATAATTAAAATATTATAATTCAAATTTTATAGTTGAATAATAAAACTTTAAGAATAATAATAAACATTTTGACTTTTCTTTGGTTGGTACTTTAAAGTTCAAAAAAAAAAAAAAAATTCAAATAGGAGCTGATAAATATCATAGTTGATTGAAATTGTATCTACTATAAACTATTGTTTGGTATGATTTACTAAATATGCGTTTCGTAGTTGTTAAGTGATAAAACTATACAAACAAAACAACCCTTAAATTTTGAGTCATGTCAAAATTCACTCTTTTCATGGTAGTCATATTACATATCACTAACCCTTTGTTTAGTTGGAGAAAAGTGAGGAGAAGAGAAAAGAAAAAAATGAAATTATTTTCCTTATTTATTTTGCATATAAGAGAAAGAAAAAACAGAGAAAAATTACATTTTTCCAATAGAGTTTTGAAGAGAAATTATACGAATAAAAATTATTCTCTATTTTAGAGAGAAAGTGAGACAAATATTAAGTTAAAAAATATAAAATATATTTAAAATATTCTCAATTTATCTCATAAATTATCTCTTTTAATAAGGTTATAAAGATAAATTTATAATTAATAAATTTAAATTTCTTTCGCATACAAATAAAAGATCCAAATAACAGAAAAAATAAAATTCTTTTCTTTTCTTTTCTTTTCTTTTTATTTTTATTTTTTTAACTTCTCTTTATTATCAAAGTTTTAAAAGAATCTTGGTGAAATTTTTTTTTTTTAAAAAAAAATGAAAGCAAAGGGGAACAAAAATGGAGATTCAATCACTTGTTCATGTGACAAACGGATGAAAAAAAGGCAAAAAAAAAAAAAAAGTTCGAGAGTGATGGATAGACTGGTAGCATATTCCCTAAGAGTATGTTTGGATGAGGTGTTTATAATGGAATGAAATGAAATAGATTGGTTTAGAAAAAAATTTTATGTTTGGATTGAAAAGAATGAAATGAAATGGAAGGGTTTAAAAGAGTTTGGTAAACCCTCTCAAACCCTTCCAAATCATTAAAATGCAAACACCCCAATTGCATGAGTTTAGAAAATTTGGACACCAAAATTATATATTTATCATTGATTTAAAATTATAAAAAATTAGTTGTTCACATTTTTTGTGAATAAAAATAAAATATAATTTTTAAATAATAACAATAAATTTCTATTTTAATATTAAATATTTGATAAATAAAAAAATAAAAGAAAATTATATTTATATGTATAAGAGTATTTTTATCAATTTTAAGTTAATATTCCATTCCATTCCAATGCAAACAAATAAAATTAATTTCAATATAGAATAAAATTATTTAATAATGTATTCTATTTAATTTTAATATTCTATTTAATAATATATCCTATTTAATATTCTATTTAATAATTTAATAATAGAATATTCTTAATAGAATATTCTATATTCTATTTAATAATATATCATTTTAATAATATATTATAAATAATAAATTGAATAATATTTAATAATATATTATAAATAATATATTATAGAATATATTAATAATAAATATATTAATAATATATTCTATATAGATTCTATATATATATATATATATATATATATATATATTAATAATTATATATATATATATTAATAATATACATTAAAATAATTCGTTTTCGACTTTTCAGCGATTCGCAAGCATTGGGTTTTGTGCAATTTGAGTTATTTGAATTTTTTTAGTTCATTTATTTTTTGAATTTCATTGAATTTAGTGTTATACTTGCTTAAATGCTCTTTAGATGTTTAATTATTAGTTGGGCATTACTTTTGGAGAGGTTTGTATGCTGTTGTGGTAATGCCTTGACTGTGAAGCTTTGTTTGGTTGCTGAAAAATTGGAGGAAAGGAGAAGAAGTTTCAGTTTCCAAAAATTATGTTTTTTGGGCTGCATTTATAAATTTGTTTGTCTAAAAATAATTTTTTTAGTTAATTGGGATTGATGTAACTTCTGCCTTAGTTCAACCAAGTTTTTAAAAGACTTCGAGTACGCTTGATGAAAGTAATGTTTTACGAAATAAATAGGTTAGACTAATTAAAGTTTGGGTATTGCAGATATTGTCTCTGTGAATTATTGGTGGTTGTTTATGAGTGTTTTGATGTGTCCTCTAGTGGGTCTTGCTGTTTGATGCTGACTTGGAGATAATTGCTGGACTTACTGAAAGCTGTGGAGGGAAAAATCTATATAATGAGTTGATTCGCTTTGTTATGAGTGGATGGCTGGAAAAGTTAGATTTGAATCCAGTTCAGTTAGTGCGGAGCACCTCGGTTTTACAGGGAGCTATCCAAATGGGCAGAAGGGTAGTTATCCCAGTGCCACTTTGGATAGGTCTGGAAGCTTCCGGGAGGGCAGTGAGAGCCGGCCGCTTAGTTCTGGAGCTAGTACATGGCTAGTTCTTTATCAGATATGGCCTCTCTTACTTACTATCTGTTGCTGGATCCTATTACAATGGGGAATAAAAAATACACTAGGTCAGGTGAGTTAAGGAGAGTTCTTGGGATATCTCTTGGGAAGGCTTCTGAAGGTAATTCTTTTGGAGCTGCTCACTCGAAGCCTCACCCTCCAGTGGCTTCAGAGGAACTGAAGCGCTTCAAAGCAAGTGTATGTGATACCCGTTTGAAGGCAAGGTAATACTGAACTGTTTTGAAGTAACTTTTGGATGGTGGAATTTTCCTTATTACTTTGTAAATTACATGTAACAGTGGCATATCTTTTCAGATACAAGAAGCTTTTTCTGTATAATTGAAGACTAAACTCTATTGTGCTATCCTTATGCTCACATTTGTGACACAGATTATATTATTAACTTTCCTTATGCTCGCATTTGTGATGCAAATATATGATTAACTTTTGTAAACATAGGAGATAATGCCTTGTCATTGGAATATTTCTTTCTGTGCTGAGGATGAAGAATTTTTTCTATCAGGGTTAGAATAAAACGGTTGAGTGAATCCATGCTAAAATTGAACAAGTACTGTGAAGCATTGAATATAAAGAAGCAACACCGGAATGAGATGATGAGTGAAAGATTAGGTGGGTCAAACTATATGAAGATGGGAATTCAGATTCATCGAAATGCTTCTGAACTTGGAACTCAAAGATTAGAGGATCGTTCTAAGAATATTGTTTTGAATAAGCGTGTTCGCTCTTCGGTTTTAGAATTACGGGTTTGTACATGGACATCTCAAACTTCAGTCTTTTTATTTGTCAAGGAGTACTCTATTGTCAATGTTGCAGTGAACGTCCATCCTTTGAACATTAACATTATTCTGTTAAGCTAACAATCTTTGCTTAGTATTGTGTGGGCAAGGGTATATGCTCTAGATTATTTTATTAGATTCTTATTATTCATTTATTGGGGGACGGGGGGTTTCAATTTTGTTTTGATCTGAGGGGGGATTATAGCTTTTTTCCCCTTTGTAGCCCTTTTTTTTTGGTATGTGACTTTGTTTCTTTGGAACTTGTTTTACGAGTGAGTTGGCATAGAATTGGCTCTGCTACTTTGTGTTCGAAATCAGAACTATCAAATGAGACTCTCAGGTTTCTCTTTTGCTATTTGGTAAACCATTTACTTTTGTATTGGAATTACACTGATATTTGAAGAGAGAAAAACAAAGGATCAATGCTACTTTTGTATTATAATTACACTGACATTTGAAGAGAGAAAAACAAAGTATCAATGCAGTTAGTGATATTTGAAACAACACAAGGCTGATAATAAACAACAATTTGATTGAAGTCTACAATAAGGCGGACCTTTATGAAATATCTCAGGGTCTAAAAAATTTTGCCTGAGTTTAAAATTCATGATAATAGGATTATTTAGTTCCTATGGAGTTCTTCATCCTTCTAGGTCTAACATGGCAGCTTGTGTTAAATGATAGAAAATTCCGGGAGCAATACAGTATGTAATTTTTGATGGGCTTGTTCAGTATTCTTCAGACATAATTCTGCCTCCATATAGTTAAACTATTGTGTTCCTTGGGTGTCAAATGTTCCTTTTTAATGAAGATAGGTCGAGTTGATCTAGTAGGCTGTGATATTGTAAATGATAGAAAAGAATTGCATTAAATATGCTTAAGTTTATTTGTAAAATTCAATCATTGTGTTCAAATTGCTTGATATATCATACTGCTTGCTTATTGCTTAAATATTTGTGTTCCTTGCATAATAAATATTCCCTGTTTAGCGAAGGTATCATTTCTTTCTCACCAACTATGTTAATTCCATATACTCCTTTTCATCATTTTCTTTTTTGAAATATTTAGGCTGATGGACGAAGCAATATGTTACCAAGGCAGCCACTAGTAATGGGGAAAGATAGAGATATGCCCAAAGATAATGGTGAAGCTTCTGATTTACCTGAAGAAAAGGTTCGGAGAATGCCTGCAGGAGGGGAGGGGTGGGATAGAAAGATGAAAAGGAAACGTTCTGTGGGCTATGTTTTTGCCAGATCCACAGATAGTTATGGGGAGGTTAAACGAATCATGCATCATAAGTTCAGCAATGAACTGGGTCTACAGTCTTATAATGCCCAGGACTACAGGTATTTTCTTTGTTGGTTACATGCAAGGTTGTTAAACTTCCTTTTTAAATCTAGAATAAAAAAGGGGTCCATGAACTCGAATCATAAAATGGACAAATAAAATTGTAAGATTTTATAAGCTATATAAAATAATATTTAAGGATATGTATATACATGTAAAATGTTATTTATATGTTTTCTAGTCCATTATTAAGATTCAAAAATATTTCAAGTTTAAAATTTAATTTCACTAAGTTATTAAGTTGCAAACTTAACTTAATCAAATAACAATTAGATTGGTTATTCTCTTAAACTTTATATTTCAAACTTTAGTAATAAATAATACAATGAAAGTAATATATTAATAATGTACCGTTTACATATATTAATAAATAGTATACAATGCTCATATTTGTCATGATAATACTACTAAAATTACTATAATCTGGACATTTGCGTGTGTGAGTGTATGAATTTTTTTTTTTTTTGGTTGTACCCTTGATTGTAGCAAAATGTAAATAATCGTTAATACACTATTTGATTGTAATTAAACAAAATTTAATATTTAAAACAAAAATTAAAAAGAAATCCAAATAAACAAATATTGATGTTTTTTGAAATATTATAAATATATATAGTCAACTAGGTGAAATGGTAAGATCATGAATGTGTAAAATCATGTATGATCTTACTACATGAAAACATGATTTTAACACAATTTTACTTGATCCTGAGTTCATATATGTTTTGAATTGTTTAAATGTCTTTAACTTGTAAAATCATATGAGTGGACTCACCATTTTAACAGCAAGGGTTACGTGCCATTTTTATGAGATCAAAATGTTTGTTCTTTCTAATTTAACAATGATTGGCAAGTCTTATGATTATTCTTAAATAGTGGTGTTTTCGTAATTCTTGGTCAATAAAATTAGCCAAAGCTGTTTGAAGCATGGTGCTCTTCTGGTAGAGAAAGAGAGAGGGGGAAAAAAAGACTATTTATGGATCCCAAAGCCATGTTTCTTTCTGTAAATTGCTACCTAGCAATTTACCTTCCACACGTGGGATCTAGAGTATGGATTATTAGCGATGTGGAATGCTCTGATTAACATTATGAGGTTATCTCAAAAAAAGTAGTTAAATACATTGCAAACTTTGGGTTTTGGATTTTTTTTAGGGTTATGAATTAGCTATAACATTTTTTCTAATTAAAACTAATTATACCCATAGAATTCTGGAAGATTGTAGTTATTCTTATTACAATCCAATATATGATATTGCATAGATTCCATTAGATATGAATCTTGGTAGTTGTATTTTGTCCTAACTAAGAAGTCTGAAGATCCAATGCAAGTGTAACCCTTTACTGCATCACATTTTTAGGCAAGGAAGTTTTATGTTCCTGTTTTTGTCCCATGTGCCAAAGTGATCCATGCTCTAGAAGACATGGACTCCGTGGTTCTCAATGGCGTAGGTGCATTTAAGTATAAAGGCTATTTGGAGCTTAGGTAGAAGGAGCAATGTGTAGGTGCATGCCCTTGAGAGATGCTGCTCACATTGAGTAAAATGTGTGTAACACACAAAACGCTTTCTATTCGTAGTGATAAAGCCAAACAACATTTTAGAGGAAAAAGACTATTAAGATTAGTTCAACAAAATTCATATGTACATGAGAGAGAAATAAAAAATAGCAACGACATTGAAATTCTAGGTAGCACAAAAACAGGAAACGCGAAAATAGGAAATATGGAAACAAACACAAGAAACAAGTATTTTTTTTTAAAAAATGTAGGAAATAAAACATGGTTGAAACGTGTAAATATAAAAAATATAGGAACACATTTATAAATATTTTTTCTTACACATAATAAATATTGAAACAACTAATAATGAGATCATACAAAAAATAATATTAAAGATAATTATCTAAATCAATATTAATTATAAAAAATAAATGAGCTGATAATAATCAATCAAATATTTAAAAATAAATATTAATGATCTATAAATTTCATAACCAAAATTAATAGTAGAAAAGAAACACATTTTCACAGTGAAATTCTTAATTTTTTAAAATTTTAGAAATGTGTCTGAAATGTTTCGGACAAGCTTTGGTGAGTTTCTTGAAAGAAAATTTTTTCAAAATGTGGAAATACTACCCTTCAAGAGTTTCTGCGCGTCATAGTTGAAATGTATTGCTTAAGATAAATACAATGCTCATAATAGCAAACCTCCAATATTCTCCAAGCTGTCCCTGTATTATAATATAAACATCACAAAGTAAAGAAAATCTCCTCTTCATTAGAATTAAGGTCCTTCATGTTTTCTTCCTTTCAACCATCTCCGCTAAATTTGTTCCTTTCTCAATTATACTTTTTGGGGGAGCCAAATAAGGAGGACATTGTCATTTTGACTAAAAATTTAAATTTTACTTGTTTTAGTAATAAAATAATTGTTTTTTCTTTTTCTTTTATTTTTTTAGTTTGAAACTGATTGCTAAAATTGAAACCAAAAGATTGAGGATGTGATTGATAAAATAAAAAGGATTGTCTAAAACTGATATTTTGAGTGAAGGTTGGTTAATTGTTGGTTAGTTGGCCTTTTTTAATGGTTAAAAAGACGACATAGAGGCACGGAGTAAACACGCACGTGCACGCACGCACGCACACACACACACACACACGAGAATTCAAATAAAAGCTTGTAATAATGAGTAAAACAATTACTTGAAAAGAAAAAAAAAAAAAAAGACAACATCGTGAAGCCTCCAAGTGGCCAGGCACCCTTTACAGGTGTGTGCCTGGGCAACCTAAAAGGCATGTGCTTGGGCACCTAGATGTGCTTCTTACAGATGGAGCCTGAACTGAGACCATTTAAGGTGCTTGATCTAGGGTCTGAGTGTGTGTGAAAAGCTGTGATTATATTTGCTTTCCGAGTTTCTACTCTAGCATGACATGATCAAAACTGCAGGATGGTCTATGGAGATTGTTTCACTTTGCTGGATGGAGCTTTTGAAATTAACTTAAATGATTTGGGAATTCAGAAGCTTTAATGTGTTCCCTTAAAGCTTCAAAGAGCTTGCAAGCTGTAATTTATTGGTCTTAGTATCTTATGTGGAAGTTGGTGAATCGTTGAGTTTATATGCTTGGATCATATAAATCTTGAGTTAGGTTGATATTGATATTGATATTAATATAAAATCAGCGTTTGAAGTTAGGAAATTTTATGGACTTGTGTGATCATTCAAAATATTCTCTCCTCTTTGTTTTTCTCACTACATGGTTTTGGCAGTCCTTATTTTACAGTATTTACTTAATAATAATTACAATAATTTGTACTTCTCTTTGGCAATGGAACATGACAATAAGCTTGCATCTTGCATATCTATAGCTCATACTTCTTTGGCTATTTCCTACAAGTAATGGACTTTCGGTAGTGAATTTCACTGCCTTCGTTATCAGATTTTACTGTGATTGTGCTTTACTGAGGCCACAGTTTAGCTCCTGCTGAATTTTCTTTTGATCTGCAACAGAAATTGATGCTTAATATGCTTATGAAAGTTCAACTATCTTGCAGCGCAGGGTCTTTTAATAGTACTAGTGGCATTAACAAGTTAGATGGGAGTTTTTTCCCAGCCAGTTCAAATCCACGCTCCATTGCCAAGAATGAACCTGAAAAAGTTTCTTTGACAATGGACCTTGCAGATAGCATGAATGAGGAGCGTCTTGCATCAAAAGCAAATAATAAGTATGTAGTAATTGTATACACTGCTGTAGTTCAATCATGCTAGAACGAATATACACTCCTGTAGTTCAATCATGCTAGAACGAAGTACTAACATACTTATACTAGGACTTGTCATAGATATGTTGTCAAACCTTCCAAGTTTTCATTTGCTGATGTTTGATGTGTTGCTAACTATGTTATTTAGGTTGAATATTTTTGAAGACAATCATATAGGTGGTCCAATTCCAGTGAGAAAAGGAAAAGCTTCTAGAGTACCTCGAACTGGCTCTGTAGTGGCAGCAAACTCGTCTCTTAATTTCTCTCTTACATCTGGAGCTCCCAATGGTTGGGAACAAATTCCTAGCTCAAATAAAGTCAACTTAATCAGTGGACCTAATAATCGAAAGCGCTCAATGCCCACAGGATCGTCTTCTCCCCCAATGGCTCAATGTGTTGGTCAGAGACCGCACAAAAGCTCTCGTACTAAAAGAGCAAATGTGGTCTCTCCTGTTTCAAATAATGATGAAGTTCAAATGTTTTCAGAAGGGGGACACCATTCTGATTTTGCTGCTCGATTAGCTTCTTCTGGGATTAATGTGTCAGTATTTACCAAGGATGTTGCTGATGGAAATCAGCTAGTTAAGGCGAAGCATGAAAATGTTTCATCTCCAGCTGTATTATCTGAAAGTGAAGAATCTGGTGCTGGTGCAAGCCATGAGAGTGGACTAAAGGAGAAGGGAATCGGTAGTGTTGGGTTCAAGGAAAGATCACAGAATCAGAATGTTGGTCCTTCTATAATACTCACAAAGAAGAATAAAATACTTAATAAGGATGATACAGGTGTTCGCTTGCGAAAACTAGGGCGTACTAGTCAAGGTGCAGCATCTTCTATGGCTAGCATTTCACCAGTAAGGGAGAAGCTGGAGAGTCCAGCTTCAGCAAAACCAGTTCGAAGTGGAAAGCCTGTTCTGGATAAGAATGGAAGGTGGTTAATATTTTGTTTGACAGGAGGAAGCTATACTTTTTCATTTTTTGTTTTAATTGTAATCATTATAGTAATTATTATTTAATTAGATTTATAATAATAATTATTTAATTATAATTAATGTGTTTTACTAGTTCAGTAAGTCTGGCCGTCCTCCTCTTAAGAAGATGTCAGATCGCAAGGCCTTTACCCGTGGTCAAGTGGTGATTGGTGGTTCCCCAGATTTCATGGGTTTGCTCTCGGAATAACCTAATTTAGTATTTTTTTATTGCTCTTTTCGGTGAATAAAAAGTATATAACATATTTGTTAAAAAGATTAATGGCTAGAAATATCCGAACTTTTATTCCATTTGGCAATTATGGCTGATGATCTGATTTGTGCCAAATTATATTTGTAAGTCGTAACCCTTAGTATCAGTGTTGAGAGTGCGTAAAAACTCCCAAATTACTGATGTGGCGTATGTTTTATCTAAAAGAATTTCATATCTGTATCTGAAGTGCTTAATTAAAGAGATTTCTTTTTTTTGTTTTAACATCTTGAGTAGTAACTAGTAATTTTTAAAATATTATTGATGCTTTCATTTCAAAGACTCTTAAATATCATTAGATATTGGTGCTGTCACAATCGTATTCATAATTGCCTTTAATATTAAAGGCTATATATATATATATATATATAAATTGACGCAAATTAAAAACCTTGATCACAATTGAAAAGCAGACCAAAGATTTAGATTTTTCTTGTTAGTCCTAATTAAAATAGATATTATAGATAGAAGTTAAATTAGTAAGAATATATAATCAATAAATTATATATAAATAATTATACTGAAATAGTTTTTCTTGGAACTATAAGTAGTGATGCTACAACAATATGATGATGTACTAAAAACTCTGTGGTGGTAGGTATTTAGGTTTTCAGTAGGCCAGGTTGAAATTACTTCTTGAAATTTATTTGTTGTATACAAATAACTTTGTTTTCACTGTATGAATAACATCTAGTCTTATCTATAGGGGAAAAAAATATTTCAAACTGTTCGCTTTCAAATGAATTTGATAGCAGTACTGAAATTACACTGTGCTTTATGTTTTTGATAAAGGTACTTGAACATTTTGTTATGCTTCAGATAAATATCATAGGAAAATAAACACTCCTGCATTCTCCAATCTTTGATTCAGTTGGTCATAAAAATGACTGAAAATGAAATAACATTTTTATCTTATTTTGCATGGTATGCATAAATTTTTGTGAAATGGCTGAGAGTTTAGCACTGGCTTGTTTGAGCAGGGTGCTTAATTGTTTTGAATGGACCTGGAATTTTGATTTGTTCTTGTTTGCTACAACTCCTAGCTATCAGATTGGGGAATGGGTTTTGTCTTCTCGGATAGCCTGCCTAAAAGTTTTCAGATGCATGTATTCTTTTTCTTATGAGTATGCATTTCTGGATATATTACCTGTATTCTTTTACATAAATTATCGTACTTATTGTTTTGAGAGAACAAAATCAAAAAAAGAAATGAAAGATAGAAGATATTCCTGGATGAAGAATGATGGTTCATTGATATATTATTTGTTTGATGTATCAGGTGATTCAGATGACGATAGAGAAGAACTCTTAGCTGCTCCAAATTTTGCTTGCAGTGCTAGCTGTATGTATCTGAGATTGAGTCTTCTTTTCTTTTTTTTTTTTTCTAAATCTTTTCTGTAAGTAGATATGGTTATTTGTTGCTTTTTCAGATATTTCCTGTTCTAATTCATTTTGGAAGGAAATAGAGCGGGTGTTTGCTCCCATTTGCTTAGAGAATTTATCTTACTTTAAGCAACAGGTGGTTACAAAAATCTGCTTGTGAAAAGATGATTTCAGTTTTTATCAAGCTTTCTGATTCTGGCTTGTTTAAAACAATAAATGACACCTACTTTATCTTCCTTATCCTTGTTTTTGCATTGGTGATTAGTTGAAATCTGCAGAGGAGCTTCATAAAAGCTCATATGAGATGTCCAGCCATGGCAATGATACTTTAGTAATCTTTTGTTATTTTGCTTTTCCTTTTTTTTTTTTTTCCAGAACATCAGCAATCTTTGCCCCCCTTTTTAGGTTTCTGATATGTAGATAACTAAATAAGGGAGAAAAAAATTCAAGTAATCTAATGGCAGATACCGTATTGTTTTTCTGCATTTGTCAATAGTTTTAGACACATGTTTTGTCCTCATGCACCTAATTTTTATTGCAACTGGGCTAATAGTTAACGGGCATCACATCCCACCTGATGGAGTTGATCTTTGTAGCTCAATTGGAATATAGCGGTTTAAATCTGTGGTTAAATCTACCCTTCCAAGAGGAATATCTTAATTTGCCTTCAAGTATTTTATTTTTTAAGTAGTTTTAAAATACGAAATGCCTCCTTAAGTGTAGTTCCTTAGATGAAGATGCCGAATCATTGACACTTTTTGTATAATTTTTGGGTTTCACTTTTAGGGAATCCTTGGGATGGAAATAGTGGCAATAACATTTTTTGAATACCATAAGAGTTGTAACAATTCCATAGAGTTGTTAAAGATCCTCTTTGTTTTAGTGGCATCAAACTAATTCTATAACTATTTCATAGCTGTGATGGTTTGCTTGAATGCTATGATTCTGTAATTCTTTTATGACATTGATGAGGTCCTCAATATATTTAACAGCATTAAATTAATTCTGGCTAAAATTATATCAGTTGCACTTTTTGCATGAACTAATTCATCATTGTTGATTAGGACACTGGATAATTTATTCTTAAATCATGTGGTTTTTTGTGTTCCTCATGATGTTAATGCTGCTCTTTTTTTTATCCTTCAGGATGATCTTGTGCATCAAGAAGATTTTCAGTCTCAACACATTTCTAAAGAAAGTGAGCAAAGCTCGCATGACAACTTTTGGCCAAAAAAGCTGACAGTAAAATTGGCAGATCCAGGTCTGGATAAGGGTGCATCATGCAAAAACTTGGAAAGGACAAACAAAATTACTCCATTGTATCAAAGAGTATTGTCTGCTCTGATTGTGGAAGATGAACCTGAAGAATTTGAGGAGAACAGTGGAGGGAAAAATATCTCTTTTCAAAATAGTAGAGATAGGTCAATTGGTGATACTTCCCTTCCTATTAATTCTGAGCTTGGGAACAAGGATGTGATTGAATTTGATTATGACTCCATGATGGGTTTTCGAACTCAGAAGCAATCTTCTGTCGATTCTTTTTCTTGTAATGGACATGCTACTATGAATAGGATCACTGTTTTACATGATCAATTATATAATGATGATTTGTTTTAAGGAGTTAAGGGATTTATGCACTTGAAGAATGGAATGGTCCTTGAACATTCAGGAAATGATGATGATAAGTTAGCTGTACAAGCAAATGCTTCTGGCATATCTGCCTTGGATTGCCAAAATGAGCATAATTTGCATGAGCGACTCTTGTTGGAACTTCAGAGTATTGGCCTGTATCCTGATTCAGTGGTAACTTATATATTTTATTCATTTGTTTGTGTTTTATCCATTTTGCAATAGTATTCGTCTTTTTTTTTTTTAGAGTTTCATAACCCTGGTATCTGGAGCACACAAAAGATCCATGAGAAATAACAAAAATAAGGGCTAAACACTACATTATGCAATTTTATATATCTAGGAAATCAATAGAAGAAAATATCTTAGAACATTGGGTGAATCGAAAGCCGAGGATGTATCTAGGGGAATATTTTCTACGGGTTTTGGTTGTTCCAGTTTTGAAGCCCTTCAAAGCCTCTTACCTTTTCTCCATCTGAGGTTGCTCTCATTGTTGACAACTCCTAGAAGTTGCCAATTTTGATGCTGTCATATGCTCCTGAAAGTGACTAAATTGAGGCCTTGACATACTAGGAGCTGAAAGTACTTTCTTATGGATAGGAAGTAATTGTGGGAAAGCTTTTTCCTCCAAATCTTATATATATATATATATATATATATATATATGTCTTGTTATTATATATATATATATATATATATATATATATATATATGTCTTGTTCTTAGATTTTCTGTCTGCGACATTATGGAATGGAATATCTTCTCTCTCGTAGTTTGTTTAACATGTGAGTTGCATGTGAATCCATGTACTATTTATAGTAATTTCGAATATAAGTTGCATGTGAATACATGTACTATTTATAGTAATTTCGAATATAATTGTATTACCCATAAATAAATGTTTTGAAATCATTCAAATCTATTTAGATTGTATATTTTTAATGACAATTTACACAATTTTTATATGAAGAAATAATTCATAAGATTATTAAATTTAATAGTTATATAAAAATATATGAATTCCTTTTAATCCATTAATTGCTTGCTGCTAAGATGAATACCATGCAAAAAGTCCTGTAGAACAACTACTGTAATTATTATATAGTTAGTTTTAGTATTTGTTACTGTGTTGGTAATATGTTTATGTTTTAATGTTAATGTAGCCTTTTTCTTTACCAATGAAATTTGAATTTTATTATTTTTTCAAAGTTTTCCTATTCTATCCTTGTTTTAATGTTAATGTAGCCTTTTTCTTAACCAATGTCAATTCAAAAGTTTTACCTCCAATCTCTACATTTTATTATGGATACATGTAAAAATATTTTGCTTGCAACATTTTTATTTACTCTAACTTTGGGGCTTGACGAGTATGGATACCTTGTTCCAGCCTGATCTGTCAGATGGAGAGGATGAAGCAATAAATCAAGATATCATTGAACTACAGAAGGAACTTTATCAGCAGGTTCAATTTCTTTACTTTTACCCTGTTTAAGCAAATCAAATTCCAGAGTATATTTGTTTGACAATTTCCTGATGGAAAGCCACCACCTATTGAAAACTTTTGAATAAGTTGTACTCTCTCTCTCTAACTCACATGATCTCACGTTGTTTTAAGAACGTTCTGCATTTATTTTTGAAATATGAAATTTATAACATATTGTCTTGGGCTTTTGTAGATTGATAAAAAGAAGGCACACTTGGACAAAATAATTAAAGCAGTGGAGGAAGGGAAGGGCGCGGAAGTAGGGTAAGATATTTAGTATTAAGCATATCCTTGGATGCTAGAGCTCTTTTTCAAAGTGAATTATCAGTTTCATGAAAATGGTTTTGTATTGTGTGGTTCATTTGCAGGGCTCTTGGGCAGGTTGCAATGAACAGGCTGGTTGAGTTGGCATACAAAAAGTTGCTGGTAGTTTATTGATTTATTAATTTTATTGTATTGTTTGGTTCTCCAAAAACGTAATACTTACCCTTGCTGTGAATTCTTGATTAGAAAATCAAAAAATTGAGTCCTTTTTTAAGTCATGTTTTAGTAAATTTTCAGTTAACGGAGTTTTAGTTGCTTTCTGATTTTTACACGTTTTTGGTGCCATGTTTCCCAAGAGCACATTTCGAAGGAAAAATGATTTTGTTCGTTAGATGCTCGTTACTTTTTAGAAGTTGATGGGATTATTGAACAAGTCTATTGGCTATGGGCTTCTTTGGAAAACCAGGGGGAACTACTAACATTTTATTAAGTCAATGGTATAGGCATATGGTTCTTATATTGTTAAACCAGGACATGTGGGCCACTGTCTGGTGCATGGATTTAAATTGCGGTCGCAGTTGTGTGTAACTGTAATGGGCTATCGTGGCTGTAATGTAACAATAATGGCAAACTGCTACGCAATTTTTATGCAAAAAATTGCAAACTAAAAATACTTTTATACGTTACTAAAACTATGACTTACATCTAATTAATAAGCATAAGTTTCACTCTTTAATTTTTTTTGAGTTAATCTATGAAATTTTTTTTAAAAGTAAGTTAGTTGAGTTTTGATTTGACACAAATGAAATGGAAGAAAAAAAAATAAAAGAAGAGAAAAATTTAAAAGAATATGGTCTTTTATGTAATGGCCGTTACTGTTATATAATAACCGTTACTGTTACGTTACAACAATTATGGATTATAAAAATTTTTTGACCGTTAAATAATGGCCATGGTGGTAATGGAAGGCCAAAATACCACTATATAATGGTCGTTATGTTATGTAATGACCGTTATTTAAATCCATGGTTTTGTGCAAGGATAGAAGTATATTGCAAGTTCAAGTGACACTACAAACCAGAGTTGGCTTTAGATAGTTGGATCAATGTCCTGTAACTGTAAGATTTTCAACCAACCCCCTCCCCCCAACCCCCTTTTCGCGCTTGTTCAATGCATTGGGAAAGTCCCATCTTCATTAAATGTTTGAAATTTTTCTGTTCTCTTAACATGATTTTGATGAAATTAGGAGAGTTAATGTTTTGAGTGGAAAATATAAGTTGCAGAATGATGTTTACATTTTTTAGAGTATAGTTAACAACTTGATCTTTCCAACCAATATATGAACATCATGGAACTGTTAGGAAGCTTAATAGGAGCAGCAGGTTGCCTTTATTTTTGATAGGGGAATCTTCAATGCTTGTTGGAGATTCCTCCTTTTATTTCATGTTGCCTGAATTTACACCTTTTGCATGTCATCCCCATTGTCTATTGAGGTATTAAGCTTACCATGATGAATCAGTGCAGCCAATTTAACATCGTGTCAACCAATATACTGATAGGCCACTAGAGGAAGTTATGCTTCAAAATATGGTGTCCCTAAGGGTTCAAAACAAGTTGCCCTGGCTTTTATGAAGAAGACTCTTGCTAGATGTAGGGAATATGAAGACACAAGCAAAGGTTGCTTTGGTGAGCCTGCATTACGAGATGTCATTTTGGCTGCACCTTGTGCAAGTCATGTAGAACCACTCATTTGCATTGGCTCAGCAGTTAAGTCAGATATGCGCTTTGGAACTCCTAACTCTCAAGATGATCCTGGACCCTCAGGTTTGCTTTTTTGCCCCTGTATATTTTGGTGATTATTTTGTGATGCTTTGCCCTTTGATTTTTCCTTTGATTTGGGTGGACCTTAGAAGGTCCTGTTTTTATTCATGGTGGACCTTCCCCCCCCTCTCCTCCCGTGGGGTCTGAGGGTAGGTGCATTATTCATATATGCTAGAACTGGAGAAGAATGTCTTGTGCTTGTGCAAAATGTGAAAGCCCGTTCTTAACTCCGGATAGTCATTCAAGTTTTTAGCTGTCTTGTGCTTGGCCATAATGTAGAAGCCTGTTTTTAACTCCTGACAGTCATTCTAGTTTTAAGCAGCTTACTTCTTCCTTTAGTTTCCTTCAACAAATTGGTATATGCTTCTTGCATAAATTCCCATATCTGAACACCTCCAAGGTATCTATATTTGACTCATCTCTTAAACTTCCACTAATAAATGAATTTCTTGTTGCATTTGCAGGCTCTTTCCCCAACAGAGCTGAGCAGCATGATCTTCATAATGATAAATCTGGCAGAGTTGCTACGGCTGTTGGAACTCTTATCCATTCACATGACCATGGTTTTTCCAGAACTGGACCCTATCAAACAGAGGGAAGAAGAAGGAAGTGCTGCTTGATGATATTGGTGGTAATGCTTCCCTTAGAGCCACCCCATCTCTTGGTAATACGCTTCTTGCTGGAACCAAGGGAAAGAGAAGTGAGAGAGAGAGAGAGAGAGAAGGATCCATTAGCTAAAATTCCTGTGGCCAAAGCTGGTCGTGTATCGCAGCCTAATGTCAAGGGTGACCGCAAAGCAAAATCGAAGCCCAAGCAGAAGACTGTTCAGCTGTCAACGTCAGGAAAGGGGATTAGTCAGTTAAAAGAAAAAAGTAGCAATAAAAAAAGAGAAGGCAGCCTGAATTCTTTTGGTTATAATCCTCAAGATTCATTCAAAGAAAACCAGGGAACGACTGAAACTACGGACTTGCAGGATTTATCTCTTGAGCTAGGCATACCCAGTGATATTGGCAGCCACCAAGATCTGAGTAATTTGTTTAACTTTGATGAGGATAGACTACAGGAAAATGATTTGTTGGGCCTTGATTTACCTATGGATGGTCTCGAAATACCTATGGATGATCTTTCAGAGTTGAATATGCTTCTATGAAGGCAGTATAGTGTAAATTTCCTTGGATTAAGATGAGATTATAGTGCTGTTGCTTGGGACTTGCCTATATTAATTTATGTCCCTTGCAAATTTGCACTTGTAACTATGATCATTCTTTATGAGTACTTCTCGGAAGAAGTTAGGGAGAGAAGGAAGGAAATTTTGTTTGTGGTTTAGACAATTCTGTTGTAACAACTTACCTTTTTCTTGCTGAGCCCTCTTTTTTTTTTTTCTTATCATTTTCCTTTTTTCGTTTGGGGGTCCCTAAGATTTTGAGGTGCTGTATCTGTAATTAGTTATTGATGTAAACTGCACGTTCTGTTTTGCAAATAGTCTTCTTTCAGCTCCCTTGAGAAGTTGCTTAGCAAATGTGTATCCATGAGTGCAGAAGTATGTTATTTTACTGATGTGATATCTCATCTAAATCTTATTTTATTTTCCTCTTGCCCATTCTGTTACTTATATAATAATAGCGTGCGCTCCATACCAGTGGTAAGTGGCCTCACTTTGCTACGTTATATTGTTTTGGATACATGTCACTTTGCTGTCTTTTAAAATTGGCACTTTGTATGTGTCTTCAGCAACTAGTTAGCTACATTTTCTTGTTCATTAGGTCAAACACATGGAATGATACTGCAAGCTGAGCCAGTGTCCATTCTTAGCCGGTTTAACATCTATTCCAGTTGAAGATAGGGAATGGAGACCTCTAAGGTACGTTATAGTTTGTAGTACAAAATGGAACACTTTGACATTTCATCAGTTTGTAATGCAACCTACAAAGTATGAAGAAACATTGAGCAGTGTATACTTGTTACCATATTGTATACTTTTCTGAAATCTTTAACGCATGGATTAGGCATTTCCTATGTTATCTATTTCATTTGAATGGTGACTTGTGTGCTTTTATGTCATTGATGGCTGGAATTTTGTTTCCCAAATTAGCAAATTATTCTCTTATTTATTTATTTTTATAATCCAACTGATCTACTGTTTTTTGATCATTAATTTATATTTCTATTTTCTAACTGCTTTACTAAAATATCTAATACTTATGTTTATCTGTGTTTGTGTTGGGAGTGCACATGGTTTGCCTTGTTGCAATATCAGAAGGAAATAAATCAGGGAGCTGCAATCTGTATGGCGCTGTTTTTCCTACATAGTTTCGTAATTTTATAGTGGTATGGGTGGCTGTCGTTGCATTTCATTGCAAATTATTAGTTTTATGTAGCAAAAGTTTTATGGGCAAGAAACGTATGGAAAGTTAGAAGACAATCTTCTATAGGTCTCTTGATTCGTGCACGAATGCCTGACAAATAGGCATTTCTTAATGTCATGAATTTCAAAATTTATAAATTTTAACTTTCAATCTAAATAAGACTAGGATTTTAAGGCAGAAAGGAATTGTTCAATTGAAAAAGACTTGTAAAAACTTTTTATGATCGAAAAAAAGGAGTTTTAAAAATTAAAAGGATAAAAAAAAAATTATGAAAAGAAAATTTTAAATAAAAAAAGGTTGTAAAATGAAAGTGCGAAGAGAAAATGAGTAGTTGTAAATATAATTTTTCAAGGTATAAGTACTTTATTCTATTTTCTTTTTAAAATTATGGAGAATCCATGAAAGTAATCGTGCTTGCAGTTCTGATCTCTGCATCTGAAGCTTGCCAAATAATATGTGATGGAGCTCTTCTACAGATTTTTACGATATGAAGAGAACCAAGTCACACGTCTCATAAGTGCTAGAAATCCCTCTGCTCATATAGGAAAGAAGAAAGCGAATTTCCTTGTCAGACTCTGCAGTTAGGATAAAAGATATCCTATGAAAAAACATTGAGCAAGGTATGATTAGGTATAGGTGTGATGTATCACCTAATTAGAGCAACCAATCAGAACTGAAACCTATTAAGTAGCATTTTCCTAAAAAACATCACCATGTTAGTCCCAACAGACTGTATTAGCATATTTTTTCAATTGATTGTCCTGTCAATGAATTTGAAATTCATCATTAAAAAGTTTTTGTCTAAAAAAATAATAAAACCAATATTCTTTAAGCATAACATTTCAAAGTAATTTTAGTATGTTCAAATGTAATGCAGGATGGTCAGAATCTAATTTATTGACACATCTATAACTAAAGTATACATCATTAACTGGTTCAAAGTGATTACATATCATAAAAAACAAATTAATAAAGCTAGATGCCAAGATTATAACAATAAAAATACATACTGCAACTGTAATAAATGCTAAATAAATAATGCCCGTGATCGTAATTATGTTTTAAAAGTGGTATTGTAAGCGTCAAATTAACTATATCCTTGCCACTGAAATCACGATGAAAAAGAAATTTTAAGTAAGAAAAAATACATTTATAATTAATGTTATATATATATATATATATATATATCATCAATAACAACCATCCTTTCCCAATAATTAAAAGAAACAACATATGTGATTGCTACATATAAAATTCAACAAGTCCCTGTAGTTGCATGAACTCATTCAACAAAAGCATCCTTCAATCTTTAATTTAGATATAAAGTAGGCTTTTTGTTTGACCTTTGCTTTTACAAGAGAACAAAATATAGACAGAGACTCAAATTCCCAAAATTTCAAATTAATGATTCAACCGATACCTTCTTTATGGTTACACATCAACACAATTGCAATCCGATGCAGAAAAATGAAAATCCAGAAAATTATGGAGTCTATATGGGACATTATGAGCTAAATCAAAATAATATGAATATGGTAGCAATGGATCTTTTCTCTAAAATTGTTCAACCTACTGACATTGATTCACGCATAAAATATATGCAGCACAATCGGATGGTCGGTTTCTTATTTTCTCATATGATGAACATAATTGATGCAGAAGCATTACTAACCAGATTTATTAAGATTTTATTTAATATTTTCTTTTTTAGCTTAGCTTTAATTTTTTTAAAAATATCTTATTTAGGAGATTTTTATGTAACTTCCTATTTAGAATTTTTTTATATAGGAAGAGGTGATGTCTAGTTAATGTATTTATTACTTGGAAGATTAGAGAATAAAATCAAGATTTATTATATTTAAGAAACTTTAGGATCTAATGGAAATATGCCCTAAAATGCAAGGGGACTTGTGAAAGAAAAAAGAATAAATGGCCTTTAGAAGCCTTGGATCAAGCCTCAAAAACCTAAATCTACCAACCTTGGTTTAGTAGGTTGTATAACCAACTTGCTTGGCTGTACAACTAACCACTTGATTGTACAATCAAGCCTTAAACTCTAGCTAGCAGAAGATTCTAAAACCTCACTCCTTGAAAGTTAATTGGCTATACAACCAATAAGGTGGGTTGTACAACTAGTCTCTTGATTGTACAAATTTTAGGCTTAATTTGTTCATAGTTATTTGATGTGTTTTGGGCTTAATTTGGTGTTAATCTATGTTTAAATTAAGTTATTTTGAGTTAATTTGTGTTATCCCTCATATTTGGATGTTTTAGGAAGTTTAGAGCGAATTACGACTAAACTAGGCAAGCATAGCAACTTCAAGGACCAAGCAAGAAATTTAAACGTGTGAAGGAGAGAGAGTTTTGTCGCGTCTGTGACCTAGAGTTGCAGGCTGCGACTTGCCTTGGTCTGATGAAGGTCATAGGCCGCGACCTAAGCAATATGGATTCTACTTTTTAGCCTATATTTTAGTTTTTTGAAGGGCATTTTGGCTTCTAAAATCCAAATCTTTTTGAGTTTTGACAAATTGGTCAATCCTTTTAATTTTTATAAAATTAGCCAAAACTAATAAAATTTTGGCAAATTTAGCCAAAATTTAAATTGATCAAAATAGGAAGATGCATCTTGTTAAAATATTGAGTTAAAATAATATTAATTGATGCTAGTAACTAATTAATTGATTTTACTAATTTTTTTTTATAAAAATTCATGTGAGTTGGTTTGCCACATCACATGATATATCATTTTATTTTGATCAATTTTAAAATATTGAGTTAAAATAATGTTAATTGATATTAGTAACTAATGTTAATTGATTTTACTAATTTTTTAATAAAAATTCATATCAGTTGGTTTGCCACGTCATGTGATGTATCGTTCTATCTTGATCAATTTGAATTTTAGCTAAACTTGCTGAAATTTTATTAGCATTGGCTAATTTTTCCAAAATTAAAAGGATTGGCCAATTTTATTAAAATTTTATTAGTTTTGGCTAATTTTTTCAAAATTAAATGGATTGACCAATTTTATCAAAACTTGAAAAGGATTGAATTTTAGGAGCCAATAAACCTTTTTGAAAAGTATTTAAAGCCTACACTTAGGGTTTACGAAAAAGGAGGTCAGACGGGCAAAAGAGGAGTTTTTGAGAGAAGAAAATAAGAGAAACACATTTTAAAGTGAGGTAAAGTTCAAAACTTCATTGGATCAAAGGAAGAAGAACAAGAGAAGATCTATCAAGACTAGTAGGAGATTTCACTTTTCCTTCTCTTATTTCTTATTTCCATTGTTAAGATCATGTTTTCACTTTTGAATTTGCCTCGTTTTGTTAGCATGCTAGGATAGATCTTTTGATCTAGGACCTTGATGTAGCCATGGATAAAGATTGATTAATTTTTTATTTCAATGAATATGTTTGGATTTTGTTCTTTTGCAAGTGAATGATTCTTGAGCCTAATGCTTGTGATTACTTGATCACTAGTTATATGATTTGTGTTTTGTTTATAGATCAAGAGATTATAAACCGAAATAAACATAGAATTATTTCCTTTAGATTAATTGATGAGTAGAGATACTCACTTAGTCTATTGTTATCATATAAAAAATTGCTTGAGTTGATGAAGTAATGCATTTCTAGTTTACATCGAGAGATGGATCTGGAAGGATGGTTACATATTAAGTGACATCTCAAGAGAGAGCCTTAATAACTAGAGAGTTAATTGATCGTTGCATGCCTTAATTCAACATATCATTAAATGATTGATGAAATAATGATTTTCTATTAGTAAAGTCAAGTGTCCTAGGTATTTCATTCATAAGGTTTTCTTTCTTAATTGCTTTTGTCTTTTTAGCCATTCAATTACTAGTTTAGTTTATTTTCTTTGCATTAGTAATTTAGATATTATCTTCAATCTTAGATTTCCATGTAAAAATAAGATCATCATATTCCAATACTTATTACTTGTGTCTCTGTGAGACGATATCCATATATACTTTTGTGCACTGTGTTACTTTGATCATCATCCTCTTGTGATTAAGTGTCTTGTCATTTAAGAAATAATTTGAAAGAAATTTAATAATTGGAAATTTATGGTCATTAATTGATTTATAACCATTCTACTGGATTCGATTAAACATAAGATATGTGGATCAAAGAACAAACCACTTTGAAACCTTAAAGTCTAAAACTTTCAGGGCCTTGTCTGGTGTGGGTCATGACTAAGGTACGACAAAAGCTATTCTAGCTCTGGTGCACCCCTTTCTTGATAAATACCTCACTCTTTGAGAGAGAAGAATAAGCTTGGACAACATTAATAAAACTCAGCCAAAATCATTGCTTAAAAACCTAAATTCACATAAACTAAACACTTAAACTCTTGCACCAAAGATCCAAGGTATAACATGGTCTCTTGCACTTCATTTTTAAGCCTCATTACATTTTAAAGGATTAAATCATAACCAGCTGTCTTTGAGATCAAGAAAGACACAAAGAAGCATTCTAAGCCCCATCCTTTCTCTTTTCTTCCCTTTCTCTTCCTTCTTTCTATTTTTAAAAATCAAGATTATAAGCGATGTATAAACCTTTTGTGGTTTGTACAAATCCCCAAGTAGGTTATATAGGCCATCAATTAGTCTATACAATCTTATTTTCCCGAGAACAAATTATGAAAACCATTCTTCCTTCTACCTAATTTCGTCCCTTCTTTTTAGTTATTTTGGATATCTTGGAAGCTCCTTTGACAAAATGGGGTAGGTTTTATAACCTTAGATCTCTATTTAAGGACCAAGTTTAAGTTCTAAATTGTGATTTCCAAACTCCAAGTTTTCTTTCTTTTCCATGTTTTATGCGATTGAATGTGATTCATTTCTTGTTTTTGATGTTGTTTTTACCATGACAAAGTGAGGGATTCATCATCCTTATGACCTTAGGAGTCTCATTTCTCCATACTTATTTTGATTATGGTTATGAATAAAGTCTTAACACCATTAAAGAGGGTGGTCAATTTTCTAATTAACTCACTCTATTCATTATATTTTAGGTGGTTATATGATTAGGTTGGAGGAGAAAGTTTTAGACTTAATGATGCTCACATTTAGACTATGTTTTATATTGATATATTTCATGCACATTTTGGCCTTATGATGTCTTCCCTATCTTAACCTCAATATGGTTAGTGATGTGTATGGATTCTTATCTCTTTTGGAGCAACTATGGAGGAAGGTTCAATAACCCTAAGATCCCATTTGTTAAGATTTTTCCCTAGGCCTTTAATCCAACTTACGTTCGCATTTCATGCTCATGATACCTTAAGCCTCATGATTCATATGTTTATTTATTTATTTATCATTATTTTTACCATGTGTTTCATGTGATGTTGGAATAGTTGAATGATGAATTAAGGGCTTAGAAGCATGCCTAGGTTCCTTGACTTAGAGTTATGCTGAGATTCCACCTTGCATGAATCTTATGTCATTTACTTTGTTGATTTTTTCTTCATATCGACGACTAATTTGTATGCTTTCGCGGGTGTAGGTGATTAGTAGAGCTTGATCATGGATGATGTCTTAATGATCATTCTTTTAAAAGATAATTATGTGTGATGATTTTAAGTATGGTTAATTGGCATGACTTCCTCCAACATGTTGCATGACCTCCATCCCCTTTGAATTTGATTATAATGATGGTTTGGTTTGGTTGATTAGATTACACTAAGAGCATTCTTAGGGACATTAATCAGATTAATTAAATAACATGGTTAAAATGGTAAAAAGTGAATGAAAGATGCCTAAAGGCCAAATCCCAATATCCATATGGTTTAGGGGTGCTTAACCTCTTCCTTAAACCGTATCCAATTTCTGAACCTAATCTCTGATGGGGTGAAGACAAATTAGGCCTTCTAATTGAGTTAGTTAGGTTCAGATTTTGACTTGCCTAGATTCTTATCCTGACCAAAGTCGAGTTACAACTCCATATATTTTTTAGGAATAGTGTTAATGTATTGTCCTATCTTGGTCCTCGTAGCCCACTAGTTAGATAAAAGGGTTTCAAACTTGCGTGAATCCTAAAGGATCCCCTATTTGTCCCAACATGAGCCATTATTTACAGTTATTAGCAATGTATGACCCTTGTGCTCAATCTTCCCATTGATCGATAAAAGGATGGAGTTACAAGTAAGATTTTAGTTGTTCGAGTGAAATCCCGAGGGCACTCAAAGTGGCAACTCCACTGGGACTCAAAATTGACTTCATGTTTAATCTTTGGTTTGTTTTTATCATATAACTTTGTAATTAATTAGTCTAAATTACATTCATATAGCCTCCATACTTTTCCAAACGCACTAGGTTTGCTTTTAGATAAACCAATGGATTTTCCAAACTTGAGACTTATGCTCCATTCAAACTCAAGAGATGGTGAGGAGGGTTCATCTATGACATCCCATTTACCAAATTTCTTTTTAACTTTGCTCCATTTGTTAAGTAGCTTGAGTTATCAATCCATATTTAATCATCATTTCTAAGCTATATGCATTAACACATTCATTAAACATGGAGTACTAAAGTAGCATAACATCATTATAACTCTCTCATGACATCCCATTATCATTAAAAGACCATTCTTCATTGTTTTGAACACTTTATATATCTTTTATTACAATATAGTAACTATTCACAATAAACATACACGACTAAAAAAAAAAAAAAAACTAAAAGGCTATATATTTTCCTAATCTCTATCAAACTACTAGACATCAACATCAAAATATAAATTGAATGCAATCTCTAGTCTATTCTTCCTAAAAGATAATTAAATACAAATGAGTGAGCTTACATACTTAGTAAGTAAACACTTAATGATACTTCATTACAAATAGCATAACAAACATTTAAATATAAATAACCTATCATTTCATCCAAGCACAAATAAAAAATTCTTAATCTTTAATGCTACACAGACTATCAAATATTATTAACACATAAACTATTATATTTTGTTGCCACATAGGCTGTAGGATATCATTGCTACATAAGTTATCAAATGTTATTGCCACATAAACTATCATATTTTGTTCCCACACAGGTTTTCATATATTATTGCCACACATGCTATAGATGTCTTTGTCACACAAAATATCAAATGTTGTTGCCATATAACTAGCTTGAATTATTGCCATACAGGCTATATATGATTGCACATAAGCTATCAAATGTTGTTGCTTGCTCAAACAATATCAAGTGTTAGTCCTTCAACAAATCATTTATAAATCCAACAAAATTTTGGCAACATAATGACCAATAATAACAACCATCAACCTTGGCAAATCATATCACAACATACTTTCATTCTCAAGCCCTATTTTATCAATATCTCATAAAAATAAATAATTTAAAATATAAAAATCCTTTGATTAAAATGTTCATCAATATCATCTCATTAAATGACATTTCAGTCTAATGAGTATTAGTTAACCAATCACATGTTTAAGTTTCATTAGCTATTTACTTACCTTTATCTCTAAGTTATTAAGTTGTGGATGGTATCAAATTATTCCCAATATTATCTTCAGTGTCTTGAGGACCTTTCACCAAAGCTAGAAAACCTCAAGATTTCTTCCTAGTTAACGTCCGCTTCTCTCTTTTTCTCTTTCTTCTTCATCTTCTTCTTCCTTCTCTTATTTATTGCCTTATTTCTTTCTTTGTTTATTTGCTTTCCTTCTGTTGTATTTCCCCTATTTCCCCTCTCTTACCAGCCCCTAATGGTAAAGAATTCCAATTTTAATACTTATTCTAATAAGATAAAAGATTGGTGACTTATTCTTATTAGTTGGAAGTTAAAATTTTCCCTTTTAATCCTTTTTCTTCATTACTAATTTCCTTAAAATCCTTATACATTTAATTAGTCCTAAGATACCCTTATTTAAGTTACAATAATATGCATGACACATGTGACAATTTGTGATACAACTACGGAAATGTCATATTCATATCTGAATGCCTTTAATGCAATAATATAAGTATTCATGCTTATGTCATGTGATGTATATTTATAAATATATCATAATTAAAATGCATATGAATTAGATTGAGGATGTTACATCATCACTCATAAGCCAAGTACTTTCAAGTATGTCAAATGAGGGGTTATGATAACCATCCACCAAGCTTATGGGAACCATCAACTACAACCACTAACTCTACCATATAGGCGTATGTAAGAGCCAATAGTACCTTGAAATCAGATACCCCTTTTATTTATATTTCCTCTTCAAAGAAGGAAGTCCTTAAAGAACATAGTTAGGATTTCTCTTGTGTAAATACCATGGTTACCTCATTCCTTTTAATGTAATCACCCCTCTCATGTAAATATTTGTACATTCCCTTACTCCACTATGTAAAGAGTTCCCACTTTTTATGTAAACACTTATGTTCATCTCTTGTCTTTCTCATAAAAAGGATTATCTATTTCCTTGTACATTTTCTTCTTTTGGCAATATAAAGAGTTTTCTCTTTATATATTCCCTCTTTGCTATGTTTTTAGTTCCTTTGTGAATATGTTCTATTAGGATTTTAAACCTTATTGGTCTGAGGCAACTGCCCACATTCTCTATCTATTATTGGTAAAAGAATGAGACCCCATTTAGAAAAGAGGTTTTAGACCTCATCTGTATGAGGAATAAGGTTGAAAGCATCTTTTGCTAATAACATGTGCATTTCATGCATACATGCATTTTTTATTTATTCATGCATTGTACTTGTTGTCCCTAGGTACCAAGAAGGGGGGTTGAATTGGTGTATAAAAATTTAAAATAAAGATGAAGAGAAGAAGAAAGAATAGTAAGGATTCAAAGATTTTATAATGGTTTGGGCAAAACAATCCATACGTCCACTCCCCAATCTCTCAATTGGGTATTTTACTAAGTCAATGGTGTTTTTCAAGCTCACACCCAACTTACTACAATTTTTTTTGTGTTTTAATGGCTAACACACTACCTTACAACAAAGTGTTTTCTAGGCTAACATAAAACTTCACTCAAGTGTTTTGGCAGGCTAACACTAAAACCTTTTTCTTTAAGTGTTTTGGTAGGCTAACACAAAACCTTACAACCTGGTGTTTATTGCTCACACCTAACAAATGTAAAGAAGATGAAGAAAGTGAGTAGCAAAGACTTAAGAGCTTTCAATGCTTGTAATAAAATTGTTAGCAAC
>CATIWR010259718.1:0-14621 GCA_949677035.1 Omphalea diandra | reverse complement strand
CCCCCCCCCCCCCCCCCCCCCCCCCCCCCCCCCCCCCCCCCCCCCCCCCCCCCCCCCCCCCCCCCCCCCCCGCCCCCCCTTCTTTAATTCTCATCTAACTTTAATAATTTAGTTAAATTATATAAACTTCATGTATGGGGTGACATTTTTCATCCAAAAATTGTAAGATCAAGATTTTTCTTAAAAAAAAAAAAAAAGAAAATTGTAATCCTGGTCATTAATAAGAGGAAAAATAATAATTATTCTTCTTTGCATCATGATATTTGGTTAAGACAAGAGTGACTTGACTTCTTCTTAGCAGTAAGATTTTTTTTTCTAGGCATGATGTCTTTCAAAGAAGTCACATAATTAAAGGTTTGTTTCCTAACTTTTCCATGAAACATAGCTGACAGGTAACTCTAAGAAAGATGCATTTGTTCCATCATTAACACATGGCACATTGATAACATATTCACACCCAACTTCTAAGTTATTTCAGCATCAGCATGACTTTGATTGAATCCGTTTTTCTTTTGTCCACCTTTTAATGTTCATAAGTATTTGTGGAGCAATTTGTCTTTATTTTTTTTCCGAACTCTTTAAAACTATTTTAATGTAATGTTAATAATTGACTTTTGAGCTTAATTCGTTTGATATACGTACAAGTAAGTTTATGTAATTAAAAAATATAATGATTTATCACATATGATGTAATTCGACTTCTTTAATAAGATTCATATTTTAATGTCTTTCTTTAATCTCACAACATTATGACTTCAATGACTGAATATTTTTTTACGTGAATCGAATATATATGTGCCTAACAAAAGAACTTCCAAGAATATTTGTGCTCTCTTCTCAATTTTCCAATCCTTCTTTAAAGCTCATTTATCTCACACTTTCTATTCCTTTATCTAAGGAACTTGCATCGAAACAAATCCACAGTTTGAGTCTTACCTTTTTTTTTTATTATTATAATTTGTTTGGTATATCGGTCCTATTTTAAAGAGCAATAAGATTACCAAAATTTAAAATTTTCATCTTAAAGTACATTTGTTCAGTTTATTAAAATATTTAAAGGGACGCTAGTTTTCAACATTTAGACTATACTTCTCACCTTATTCTATACTCTACCACTAAATTTTTAATTCAATAATATATATATATATATATATATATATATATATATATATACATAGTCTTGTGAATTACTTACAAATTTTATATGATGTGTATAATTCTGCCCTTCCCCATCCTTCTTCATAGCAAAAGGAATTGGACACTCAATTTCTCTAATAAAGGCGATTTGTTCAAATCACACACACACATATAGGCTTGGACGACCTATTGGAGCAAGAATACATCACTTTCATTTTCTTTGTCAATAAGCAAATCCATGCCTTCTGAGAACAGATTGCACATGATTTCAATATTGCTACGAGAAAACAGTGAAAAAAAACAACGAAATTCAACTATGAAATTCAGCAACAAAATTTTTGTAATTAAAAAAATAACGAAATGGCAATTGCAAAAAATTGTTAAATACGAATCATAGATGAATCTTAGCGATGAAAATATATATATATTTAATGGATATTTTTTCTGTTAATGACCAAATTAATCCGTCGTGAAGCCTTAAATCTTAACAATATGTGGTATCCTATTTTCTTTATTGCTCGCCTGTTACTATTTACCTCTCTCTTTCTCTTCTTCTTCTCCTTTTCCCTTATTGCATGGACTGTACAATCAGGTTTTTACTCACATATATGGTGCTGCGATGCATGACTGACTGCTGGAGGAACGTTCCATGAGTAGTATCGATAGAGACCCTAATTGATGTGCAGACATCCCAGCAAAGGAGGGAAGCCTTGTGCACCAAGATTTTTGTGCTTTACACATTGTAACCCTATTTTGTACTAGTTTAAATCTAATTTATGGGGAGCTAAGTACCCCTTTTGTTTTGTAATGAGACCTATTTTTAATTTCTAATTATTGTAACAAAAAAAATTAAAATCCTCTAATGACTCACATATGTTTAATCTAATGTACTAAAGTTTTTTCGTAAGTATGCTAAGGATCGATTTAGCATTGTTATTATCAATAGTTGATTTTCGAATAAATATTTTAATTATAAATTTTTTTTAGTATGAGTAGTATGATTATTAAAAAGTTAATATTTAGAAATTTTGTCAAAAACTATTGAATAAGACTGACAATAAAACTGGACTACTTTTAGGGATAAATAAAAATATTTTTAAAAACTAAAAATATGATAGTTTAACAAATAAAATCAAATTCTTATAGTAACATTCCCAAATAGTAAATTTTTTGGTTTTTCAATTAAAAGTTATAACCAAAAATAATTGTCTTAGTAGTTTATTACTATTTTTATTTCTATTAAACTCATTCAAAGACATAAAAGTTAATATGTGAATAAATTAACCATCAAGTGAAATGTGTTTACTAAAATACAAAATCTCAAACCCTGTTAACACGATTAAAAATCTTCATATAAAGTTATAGTAGACATATTATTATATTTTTTTTATTATTTTAATTTTTATATTTGTATTAGGATGTACTGATTTTAATATATGAATGAGAAATTATAGTTTTTTTTTTTTTAAGTCATACTTATAATAAATTTTGATGTCCATATATGTGTAGACACCTACAAGTACCAAACTTACTGTTTATGTAGAAATTGCCTCCAATAATGACCCAACTCATTATTGGGTCAAAAAAAAAAAAAGAAAAAAAAAACATTTCACGTGAATTTCCAGAAGAGGTGTTGAGGAAGCAACCTCGGAGAAAAAGGGTCCCAGATGCTCACCCTTCTTATGGTTGTAGACTTGAAGGGTGCCTTGCATTGCTCAAAATAATGCAACCTTGCTTCACACGTCAATCAGTTGTGTCTAGCTGCAGCTCAAACTCTCCTTATGAGAAACCCTCATAATTACTTTCTTCTTTTCTTCAATTCTTTCATGTACGTATTAGTGAATATTAGATTCATTGTTGTAACTAAGAATAATATCATTTGGTGGAGTTCCACCGTTAACTGATTAAATTTCAAAGAGATTAATTCAGTTGAGTCATAATCAGAGTCTCCCTCTTCAATACAAATACTTTGTTCTATAATTAACTCTCTCTCTCTCTCGCTATATATATATATATATAGAGAGAGAGAGAGTACAAAGCTCGAAAATACAACTATTATTAATAATTTTATATAAAAAAGATTATGGAATAAAATAAATTCTCTCAGATTTTCCACACAATGAATTATTGGTTTTCTTTTGAAGAAAAGTCAGTATAATTATTCTTTTTTAATTCAATTTTCACCAGTAATATCAAAAAAAAAAAAAAGAAAGAAAAAAAAAAACCTCACCACACAAATAAGAGAATCTTAATTTTTCTTTTTGACATTTTCTATTAGAATATCCTTAATGTACTACCATTATACAATTTCCTCTTCAAATTGCCAAGGATGACTAAAGAAAAGAATTAGAATCCTAATAAGAATAAGCCTAGTTAGTTCTTACTGATTTATTCAATGTAAATCTTTCATAAACCTTCATATAAATACAAATCCAACCTTATTATATTGCAATATATAAGATCACATTACTGATGTTTAAATCCAAATCGAAATCCATTATTGAGCCAAAAGACCAATAAAAAATAACATGAAAAATATATTATTATATACTGAACTCAGAAAGCTTATGGATTTCACACCCATAGTTAAATTATATATCAAAGTATTTAAAAGAATTTAGTAGAATTTAAATATTTAACTTTCTGTATCAGGGGATTAAGATATAATTCAAATTTTTTTATGAATTATTTTGTAATGAAAAAAATTCCACTTATATGTTCTCATAGCAAGTTTTCAATTGCTTCAAACTTTTATTTTTTCGTGCATAATAAAAGAAATTTACTGTCGCTTGTGGTTCTACCGCAGGATATGGCAAGCAAAATTATCATAGTTAGTAGGAAGTTGACATGCAAACCAAATTCCTGTTAATTTTTTTAGCGCATGCTTTCAAGTTATTTTCACTTTCATTTGCGTGCCAATCAAGATTTTTTTTTTGTCAAATGACTTTAAAAATATTTTTCATAATATAAAAGTGTGATGAATTAAGATAATTCATGAATTATTTAATATTATCTTAGAAAACATTTAAAATTAATTTGATATTTACTAAATCAAACTCAAACGCATGTTGAACCAAATTCAAATATTAAAATTTTGACTTAAGAAACTAGCAAATTTACTCAAATTTTAATATTTTTACTAATTTATGTTTAATTGTAATTGAATGGAATCACATTAATTTAAATTTTAAGTTTAATCGACTTTATTTATAGTCAATCTTGACTTTGAATATTTCAAATATTTAATTAATTTTGTGTTGTGTTTCAAGCTTCAAATTTAATAATCCAATCAAATTTGAACTTAAATATAATTCTATACTTTATTACATTCACATCATAATATATTTTAGAAAATATATTTACATAATTAGTAACACTCATAAACAAATCCAACTAAATAAAAATCCCTTAGATATATTTGATATGGTTATTAGGATTGTACCTGATTCTATTCAATCTAATTATTTGAAATGAACTGTAATTAAACTAAAATACTGATCCTTGAAAAGTTTAAGGGTTAAAATCAAAATCAGATTTATAAGGAATTGAAAGTATATTGAGTCGGTCTTTTAATTTGATTATATATAATGAATCAATTTTAAGTAATTTAATTTCAACCATTAAATTCTTTCTTTCTAATAAACTCAGGATTGAGAAAACCAAAAATTAGTACGTTAAAGATCCAATAAAAAAAGAGAAAAACACTAATTAAATTCTAGACTTTCATCATTTTTACATTTATATCATGAATAAAGTTCTTTAAAAAAAAATATACGAACTTTAATTTTAATTGTATTTCTAGCCTTAGACATAAAGAACCAGTATCTAGACTTAATGGGTGCTGAGCTACCATATCATGTGGCAACAATTAAGAAAAATAATTATATTTTCAATACTTTTGAATGCATTTAGCACGGTAATCATGAATTCATTCAATAGTTCATCATTTCAGATAGAATAATCACATTAATTTATCTACCAAAACACAAGAAAAGAAGCAAAAACAAACAAAATCAAATTATTATTTTCATTATAATTGTGCTCAATGCATTCAAAAATGTTGAAAGCATAATTGTTATCATGTGGTATGTCAACTCAGCGCCTACTAAGTCTGAATATTGTTTCCTTATGTCCGAAGTTAGAAGTACTATTAAAATTAAAATTTGTATATATTTTTAAAAAAATTATTCAGAATATTAATATAAAAGTGTTGAAAGTACAGTATTTAGTTAGTGATTTTTTCAAAAAAAAAAAAAAGAAAAAAAAAGAGCTATATGAGAACCAAAAAATGACTTACCGTTTGGGTGAAGTAGGTGCTTCTCCCTTTATGAGAGTAGCTCATCCACTTTATTCGGTCAACTAGTCATATTTTTGTACATATATTTTCTGTAATATATTTTTAAAATTAATTTTAATTTATAATTTTATTGAAATTAATTTCTAAGATAAATTTAAAAATATAATTTAAATTTTATTTAGTTAAAATAAATTTTGTTATTAAGTTAATTATACAATTAAATAAATTTTAAGTAAAAAAGAAATTAATATTAATTATGTGTATATTAAAGTGTTCAAAACTCAGAATTAAAACTAAATTATTAATTCTATGAATTTATCTAACCATCTTATTTGCATGAAATTATGAATATTTATTTCATGTAATAAAGTTATTTTAAAAATTAATCAAATATTTATATAATCTTTTTAAAATGAGTTATTTTATACTTCACATATGAAATATTTTTTTATATTAATGATTATATATAAATTAAACTTGACTATTCAACTTTCAAATCTATCATAATTAATTTTATATTATAAATATTGAAAATTTCATAATTATTTTAACCTTAATTGTTATATATATATATATAATGATTCTTTTTTTATGATACTAATTTTGAAAATTTTTACTTTTTATTTATAAGTTCATTTTATGCATATTATCTATTATGATGATGATTATGTAACATATTAAATATAAAATTAATACATTATTAAATTATTCATTGAAAATATTAATTTATATTTTAAAGTTAATTAACGATCAATATATTTCAAGAATAAAAAATTAAATTTAAGAATATAATAATATATATTATATTATATTAGAAAGTCATATATATATATATATATATATATATATATATATATAGTATGTTTATTATACATACAATAACAATTAAATTATTATTAACATTATTATGTAAAATTATATATTGAATATTAGAATGGTTTATAAATTTATAAAGATAACTATATTTAAATATATAAATTTCTAAAGTGTATAAAATAAACATATATAAGATTGATTCTCAATTCAATTTCAACCATATTACTACTTAAAGACTGAAATCAAAACTGAGTAATAATTTATGCCTTATTAGATTCAATTTAATATTAATATAATTTAATTATTTTCAATTTTGATATTTTCTAATTTAATATTTAAGAGTATCCACACTCAAGCTCAGTTTTAATGTTCTAATCAATCAATATATAATTAATTAGGATCTCAAGTTCAGTGTAGACAAATTATTATAATTTCTCAGTTAACTGTTTATTTTTAAAAAATTTAATATATATTAAATTAATAATTTAATATTTATTAAATTAATAATTTAATATAAATGTTTAAAATTTTTATATAAAATTATTTAACTAAAAATAATTATAAATTAAGATAAAAATTAAAAATATATAAATAAAAAATTTAAAATTAATTTTATATATTATTTGTTCTAAAGATAAATATTATTTATTGAATTATATATTTTATATAAATATTATTTTTTAATATTTTAAATATATTTCACTACTAGTGTTTACTTATGCCGTAGTAAATTGTTTTTCCCCTTATTTCACCACCTATGGGACACCTCATCCCTTGGTAGAACGTATAGATATAAAGGAAAGACAGACGCCACTCTTTTCTCTTTTTCATTCACTCTTGTTCAACCAAACAAAAAAAAAAAAATCCCTTCCTTTTCTCTTTTTCTCTCTTATAATTATCATCTAAATGGGCCTAATTTGCATTCTTTTGATGTTGTCTTTTACTCTTTCACAAAAACAGAGCAACCATTGATCAAAAACTCACTCTCTGCTCTCCAATTTGATCTAAATTTTTCTGTTTTTGGCTAAGAAACCGTGAAATTGTCTTCAATTATTGACAGATGCAGATGGGTTTTGATGAATTATGTGCCTTTATCATATGTAATCTTCGTTCCTTAATTGTTGTTTCACGATCTGTAACGATCATAATGTACAGATGATGAAGCTGCTGAAGCATGAGTTTTGTGTTCTGTTTTTTCTTTCCTTTTTTTTCTTGTCTTTTGATTTAGATTTTCTTGTGCCTCTTTTAATTGGCCTTTTCAAGTATACTTGTCAATTTTATCATCTGATGTATTTTTTATGATCTGGGTATGTTGAAAGATTCTTTTTTTGGTTTATATTGTGGTATAGGAGTGGGTTGATGATCAGATGCCCTGTTTTTTGGTTTTGAACCATGGATTTTGATTTTTGCTTATGTGGGTCATTTTTTAACGGGTCAAGAAGACTTTTAGAAAAAAAAAAAAATCTTGTGTGCTGTAATGAGTTTACGTGAACAGAAGTTTCTCTTTTGATGTTGGAATTCTTTTCTCCCTTTGTTTTTTTTAGATGTGGAATATCCTTTTATCCAAGAATAGTTTTCTTGTCTTCAAAGTTTTTCTCTTCCTGGATTTCGCTTAAATTGTGTCATTTACAATTCAATTCACCCTCTCTGTTTCTCAGTTTCTATCTGTTGTCGTTTCTGCTCCAATTCAATTGGCTGATTTTGAATGCTTTGGCCAAGCTTAATCATTGCATGATTGGGTCTCACTTTTGCTCGTCTGGGTTTTATCATTTTGCTTGTTATTTTGTTTGATGATCTAATTCATTAGTTTGCTTTAAGTGTTACCCTTATATCTCTGGTGATACCTTTAAATAGCTACCCTTTTGTTTGTTTTTCACCAATTAGCTATTTGCTTTCGACTTGGTGCCTTGTAAAGGAATTTTAAGAGCATGTATTTTACCTGTAGGTTTGAGAATTGAGGCTTGCTGAGTAGTGCATAATTTAAGGTAGATACTTTGTATCATGGTTTTATTCACTAAATATAAAACTAGTGCCAGCATTAAAGTTATAGACTTTAGGTCATATGATGGATGATTGGAGAGACTAATGTGGTGATTTTGATATATGTTTTTCCATAAACTATCCAGCAACTTAGATAATCTTCTCTGTCAAGTTTGGGCACTGCAGCAAGTTAGCGGTGCCCATGGACGCAACAACAAGTGGAACCTCAAGTATACAATACCACAACATAACTGACCAACCCATTACTGCCATTGTTGCTGCTCCTGTATCGACATTTCAGCGAAGTCAACGCCATTGTTATGGGGACTCTACGCCTGGAGAATTCCCCTTGGCTGCCAATCCATCCATTGTCCTCCATGTCCTCACCGCTTGCAATTTGGATCCTCAGGATCTTGCAAAACTAGAGGCAAGTGCCCTTTTGCAATATTTTTTAATCATGAAACTATTTTTTATTTTTAGAATTGATAGCGCTGCTGATTTGATTTTGAATGTGCTTATTGCAGGCAACATGTTCCTTTTTTAGGCAGCCTGCAAATTTCACTCCCGACTATGAATTGTCCATATCAGAGCTCGCAGCTCTGGATATGTGCCAGAAGAGAGCTATATTTAAGCCAATGACTCCAGAAGAACGTCAAGATTTGAAGCTAAGATGTGGGGGCTCGTGGAAACTTGTCCTGAGATTTTTACTGGCTGGAGAAGCATGTTGCAGGAGGGAGAAGTCCCAGGCAATAGCAGGACCAGGTCATAGTATTGCTGTGACGTCAAAGGGAGTAGTGTACTCCTTTGGCTCTAATAGCTCGGGACAACTTGGTCATGGCACTACCGAAGAGGAATGGCGACCGCGGCAAATCAGGTTGCTAATTCTATGATCATTACTTAAGACAGGATATTGTGAATGCAGGAAAAAGCAAAGGGAGATAGTTGTCTAGAGAAAGTTAATGGAACTCCGCTCTGTTGCAGATCCCTGCAAGGCATTCGAATTATCCAAGCAGCTGCTGGCCCTGGTAGGACAATGCTAATTAGTGATGCCGGACAGGTTTATGCCTTTGGAAAAGACTCTTTTGGCGAAGCTGAGTATGGAGTTCAAGGAACTAAACTGGTTACAACTCCACAACTGGTTGTTTCTTTGAAAAACATATTTGTGGTACAAGCTGCAATAGGAAATTTCTTCACTGCTGTGTTGTCTAGAGAAGGCAGGGTTTACACATTTTCTTGGGGCAGAGATGGCAAACTTGGCCACCAGACTGAGCCAAATGATGTGGAACCTCATCCTCTGTTAGGGGCACTGGAGAATATACCAGTAGTACAAATTGCAGCAGGGTACTGTTATCTTCTTGCTTTGGCTTGTCAACCTAGTGGCATGTGAGTTGCTTTTCCTGTCTACTTTAAGACTTAACGTGCAAAGATAAATCCCCCCAAAAAAAAAAAAATCTTCTAAAAGTATGACAAATCTCTAATTGATCTCTTATGGCAACATCCTTGTTTCGCTTCCCAACCATGATTACTAGTTTATTGGCTATAACACTCTTATTTTGTTAATATGGTATGTGTTATTATGTTTTCTATGTACATCAGGTCAGTATACTCTGTTGGATGTGGCTTGGGTGGGAAGTTGGGGCATAGGTCAAGAACTGATGAGAAGTATCCTCGGTTGATTGAACAATTTCAGCGTTTGCGCCTCCAGCCTGTGGTAGTCGCAGCTGGTGCTTGGCATGCTGCTGTGGTGGGGCGGGATGGACGTGTTTGCACATGGGGTTGGGGACGTTATGGGTGCTTGGGTCATGGGAATGAAGAATGTGAGTCAGTTCCTAAGGTGGTGGAAGCATTAAGCGAAGTAAAAGCTGTTCATGTTGCTACAGGGGATTACACAACCTTTGTGGTTTCTGATGAGGGTGATGTTTACTCATTTGGTTGTGGTGAATCTGCTAGTCTCGGACATAATGCTGCTGCAGCTGCCGCTGCCGCTGATGGACAGGTCTGGTCCTTTCCTATAATTCATTGTTTACTTAATTTTGATCAATTTTGTTCCACATAAGATAATGGAAAGTTTGCCGTCTAATTCTCAGTATACTTATGAAATTACCAAGTCATTCTAGAATTGCATCACATGCTTTCTTTTTTCCTTAACATGTGCTTACTGTCCTATTTATGGGCAATTAATGTTTTCTTTTATTTCTATCCCTGTTCTGCTGGCATTATAACTACCAACTGTTTATTCTCCAGAGCTCAATAATTTGCATCTCATTGCCATTTGGAAATTGACCTATTTAGGAAAGAGTTCGATTGTTATGTCATCATTCATACTGCTACAAAGTGGGGGAACTGATAAGAATTGTTTTTATCTTGCCCACCACACAAAGTTATAATTTAGGAAATACCAGCAACGTATGCATGTGCCTGTGCACATTTTCTCAATTGATTAAATTTCTGAACAATGTTTGTTCTATGTTTTTGGTTGCAGGGAAATAGACATGCAAATGTTTTGAGCCCAGAACTAGTAACATCACTGAAGGAGGTCAACGAGCGGGTGGTGCAGATCAGCCTCACCAATTCTCTATATTGGAATGCTCACACGTTTGCACTGACCGAGTCTGGGAAACTGTATGCATTTGGTGCGGGAGACAAAGGGCAGCTGGGGATAGAACTTGTGAACGACCAGGCTGAAAGAGGGAATCCAGACCGGGTCGATGTCGATCTAAGTTAGCCATTAAAATGGCTATACTTAGCACTCCAAACCCCTCTTGATACCTTCCCCCAACTTTTAACTTATCAGCATCATCAGCTGTTTCTAAATTTCCCTGTTTATTTTGTACATAGAAAACAGAAAGAATTGTGAAAAATTTAAGCTTTTAGGTAGTAAGGGCCCAAACTAATACCTGCAATTGATTTGATATCTAATCTAAAAATTAAAAAAAAAAATAAGGGTGAAGAGTTTGGGCTTCAGGTTGTTTATAGTTCATACATTTGTTAAGGCTCATTAATAACTTATTTAAGCTGATTTGCATTCCTAATTCCTAATTCAATAGGATGTCCATTGCCCATTTAGTTGGTGATATTGACTAATGACAGTCTTATAGGATAAATTATATCATGGACTTTTATCAATATGAACTAAGGATCCAAGAATTAAAAAAAAGAAAGACATGCGTCTCTTTTTCGTACAATCAATTTTTTTTCATTTTTTTGTAAATGAAATTTTTGTGTATTTTTATATATTATATATAATTTTATTAATAAAATATATAATTATATTAACATATATTTATTTTATATTATTTAATTATATTATATTATTATAATTATAAAATTTATTCATTTTATTATATTAATTAATTTATATTAATATATTAAATTATATTAAATATTACATCAATATAATTTTATTTTAATATAATATTAGATATCATATTATATTATATTAATCTATGTTTAATATTATTAAGTGTATTTTATGTTTTTTGGTGGTTTATTTGTTACACGGTATAACTTAATTAGTTCAAATATACATGCTTATTTTTTGTGAATCATAGATTATTTTTTGTAAATTGTACGTTCATTTGGTATAAACTATAAATTTCTTATCAGTAAACTGTATGTCCATTTTTTATAAACTATAAGTTCATTTTTCGTAAACTGTATATTCATTTTAGTATAAACTTTATATTTATTTTCAGTTAACTATAGGTTTATTTTTTATAAGTTATAAATTCATTTGGTATAAATTATAGATTATTATCAGTAAACTATAAATTCATTTTGTATAAATGGTAGATTTATTATTTATAGGTTCATTTTTTGGAAATTATAAGTTTATTTTGGTATAAATTGTAGATTCATTATCAGTAAACTACATATTTATTTTTTGTAAACTGTAAATTCAATTATATATTAAATATAAAATTATTATAATTAATCATAAATTATTATATTTTTTTATTTTTAATTGAAGATTTTAATGCAATTATATTTTCTTAATTATATTATTTTTTGTAATTTTAATTTTATATTTTGATATTATATATAACATAAAATAAATATATTCATTGAATTAAATAAATTATATAAATCTAAATTAATTTTTGTAGAATAAAAATTTCATTTATCAGAAAAAAGAAAATAAGATAAAAAAAAATAAAAGAAGTGTATCAAAAGAAAAAATATATATGTTGGATTAGAGTAGTTAACCCTAAGTCTTGAACCTTTTTTGATCTTGACAAAAAGATCGATAATGTCTAATGTTTCAAAATTAGTGTTGTTTTGCATCCCTTTTGTTTTTATCTAAGTTGGAAGTTTGATGTAACACAAAATTTGCAAAGTATGAAAAGTGACTTCTAAATCGCAACCACTACTTTGTATTCGTGACCGCGATCTGTGAATAAGCATTGCTAGAAAGCAGACAGAAGAAATCACGGAGCTATTCTCGACCGCGATTCATCCAAATGAAGGAGTCCAAAATTTGCAGACGATTTCGCGGTGTTTGTCACGCCCTAGTCGCGACCGTGAATTTTGAAGTGACTCAAGAGGGAAGCAAGTCCACAACCATGACATGACAAGTGTCCCAGCAGACTGTTGGAAGTCAAATTTCGCGAAAGCATCTTGTTGGTAGCGACCACGAATCATGAGGAAGAAGATGACCATCTTCGACAGACAAATTTGCGTCCTTCTATCGCGTCCTGTACAAGAAGGATCGCAACCGCGATTTATGAAAGCAGATGAAAGACAACGACTATATTTTTCTGGTGAACTAATCAAAAGCTGTCATGTGGACTGACCATTAGACACAAACGAGATTTTCCTTCAGAAATTTAGATTTCGCGACCACGAATGAAACCTGTCAAACATTTAATGCAAAATCTATGAAACATGTCTCAAAGATTTGATGAGCTATGATCTGCAATGTCTCTTTGGTGAAGTTTGGGTATAAATACTCCAAACAACCATGAATGAGGTTGCTAAAGAAATTTATTACAAGTAATTAAAGCTTTCAATCTTTGCTACTCATTTTCTTCAATTTTCTTTATGAAATTGTAAGTGTTAGGTGTGAGCATTAAACACCAAGTTGTAAGGTTGTAGTGTGAGCCTGCAAAAACACTTCAAGATAGATTTAAGTGTGAGCTTAGTGAAACACTTGAGTAAGGTTGTGTGTTAACCTAAAAACACATTATTGTAAGGTTATGTATTAGCCTAAAAACACATTATTGTAAAGTTGTGTGTCAGTCATCAAAACACAAGTTGTATAAGTTGGATGTGAGCTTGAAAACACCTTGAGATAGTGAAATACCCAATTGGTAAATTGGAGAGTGGACATAGGGTCGATTATACCTGAACCACTATAAATTGTTGTCTCTATTTTACTCATTCTTCTTCGCCTCTTCTTTGTTCTTAAAATTTTTTACACCAATTCAACCCCTCTTCTTGGTGCCAAGTGACAACAAGTGGTATCAAAGCAAGGTTTTCACAAATCAAACCTTCATTGGGTGAAACAAGATTATGGCACAAGAAGCAATCTACTCACACCTAGGGCCATACTTTGATGGAACTTACTATACTCATTGAAAGTATAGAATGGAGATCTATCTTAACATAGATGCGGTGGACCTTTGGGATGTGGTAATCAAGGAATGGAAGCCCTCTACCAGAGTTATGGATGGCAATGAAGAATTAATCCCAAGGGATGAATGGGTTGAAGCTCACCGGAGGTCAAATGGCAAGAACAATAGGGCAATGGCCATTCTCCTAAGCTCTAAGAATAGATTGGGAGAGTGCAACATTGTCAAACTGCATATACCATAAGGAATACTCTAGAGAACTATCATGAAGGCACAACTCTAGTGAAGTCAAGCCATTTGGAGATGTATGTCATTGAATGAAAACTCTTCATGATGAAGGACAATGAGAACATCACAAAAATCACCAATCGACTCTTGTCCATTGTCACCAATATGAAAAAGTTTGGAAGAGCACTCACAAATTATGAGGTAAACACTAAAATCCTTAAAACTCTTCCACTTGACAAATTTAGGGCTATGGTGTGCAGTATTGAAGAGTCCAACCCGAAGATTGGAAAGGTCCCAACTGATGTGCTTATTGGCAAGCTCTTGACTCATGAGTTGGCTATTCAAAAAGATGAGCAAATGAAGAAGTTAAGGGGCCAAGCTAAAAACCCAGAAAAGAGAACCATGGGTCTCAAAGCTTCAACAAGAGAAAAAGAAGTAGACCTCTCTTCAAGTGAAGAGGATAGTGATAAAGAAGGAGAAGAGCTAGCCATGCTCTCAAGGAGAACCAAGGAGTTGATAAGGAGAAGAAAAGAAAGAAGAGTCTTCAAGAAATCTGCCCAAAGTCTAAAAGAAAGAACAAATGATGTCACATG
>CATIWR010259627.1:0-33196 GCA_949677035.1 Omphalea diandra | reverse complement strand
ATATATATATATATATATATATATATATATATATATATATGATTTTGGTGGTTGTTTTGTGGGAGTCTCTTGTTTGTGGACTTAGATGCATGATTAGGTACCTTTAGAGGGGAAAGATGGTAATTTGTGTTATGTTCCTTATTTGTGGTTTGAGTTCATTTGGTTTGCCTTATGTTCCTTTCATTTACTAACATGTTCTCCTTTTTTAAGTATAAGTGTTCTTACTTGGGTTAGACCATGAATTTGGTCTTACTCATCATCCTATATAACCATGAATGATTATGTTATGTGATGATGACCCATATGCCAGGTCATATGATCCCCTACCCCTTTCATGTTGTGTATATGATGTATAGATATATGGATATGCATGATGATCCTTATACCATGATGCATGACCCTACTTCCCTTTAGATAAATGGAATGATTTGATTGGTTTGATTATGCTAGAAGTATGCTTAGGATTGTTAATTGGACTAATCAATAACTCAGTTAAAATATTAAAACTGAACAAAAGATGCCCGAAGGTCAAATCCCAATATTTGGGCTACTTGGGGGTGCTTAACCACTTTCCTAAGTCATACTTAATTTTCAAACCCAATCTCTAATAAGGTGAAGACAAAATGGGCTTTCTGATTAACTTAGATTACGTTCAAATTTTGTCTTCCCTAAATTCTTGTCTTGACCAAGGTCACATGGCAACTCCAGATTTTTAAGGATGGTACTAATGTATTATCCTGACTTAGTCTCCCGATGACTAAAATTTAGACTTAAAGCTTTGAACCTATGCAAGGCTATCCCCTATTGATCCAAACTAGCGCTAGATCTTAGGGTTGTTACTAATGTAAAGTCTCGTGTCCTTTCAATCCCCCATTGATTGATAAAAGGATGGAGTCACAAGTAAGATTCTATTAGTTCAAGTGAAGTATCAAGGCGCTCACAGCCTTCGCTGGAGACTTGAAATTCACTTTACATTTAATCTTTAGTTCATTTTTAAAACTTGATATTGAGTAAGTCCATTGCGTTCATGTAGCCTCCACACTTCATTACGAGCACTAGGTTACCCTTAGATAAACCTTCTCTAAACTTGAGACTTCATCTTCATTCGAGCTTAGGAGATTTCAAGGAGGATTCATAACTCATAAACTTAGTACCTCTTTCATGTTATGTATATGATGTATGAATGTATGGATATGCATGATAATCCCTATACCATGATGCATGACCTCACTTCTGTTTGAATTAATGGAATGAATTGATTAGCTTAATTGTGCTAGAAGCATCCTTAAAATCGTTAATCAAATTAATCAATAACTCTATTAAAGTGTTAAAAGTGAACCATAGATGCCCAAAGGTTGGATCCCAATATCTGGGCAACTTGAGGGTGTTTAACCTTTTCCTTAACCCATACCTAATTTTTCAAACCTAATCTCTGATGGGGTGAAGATGCAATGGGGCTTCTAATTGACTTAAATTAGCTTTAGATTTGTCTTCCTTAATTCTTATCCTGACCAAAGTCGAGTAGCGACTCTATGTTTATAGGGATGGTACTAACATATTATCTTGACTTAGTCCCCCGATTACCATAATTTGGACTTAAGGCTTTGAAACTGCACAAGTCCTAAAGGATCCCTTATTGATCAAAACCCGCACTATATCTTAGGGGTTATTACTAATGTAAAGAACCCCATGCTCTCGATCCCTTGTTGATCGATAAAAGGATTGAGTCACAAGCAAGATTCCACTAGTTTGAGCAAAACATCGAGGTGCTCACAGCTCTATAGTTGCCTCCGAACTAGCTTTTAGCATAGAAAAGAGAGTAGTCGATCAATTCAGGAGAAGTTCTCCTCTACCTATCCAACTTGAAGAATGTATTCAAGAACTTAAAAATTTTGAATCAAGAAACTTAATGCCTAATTAATTCTTTCTTTACTTGCAATTTATATATGTTGTTACTAGTTATGATTACATATGTCATTTTGTAGAAATTTCTCGAGAGCCAAAAGTAATAGACAATATCATTCCAATGAGTAATGTTGAAATATGAAAATAATTATAATAAGTGTTGCTTATTTTGTTAGATTACTAGTTTTGTTGTTTGATGTGTTCAAATTTAATTAAAAAATGTTGTTATTATTGCTTTCAGCTTATGGAGAAAATTCTACTGAATGTTGGTTGCTTGCACTTTATTTGTGGAGTTGTTGGTTGCAAGTTTGTTTATGGAGTTTTTGGTTACAGTTTATTGCTTGCAAATTTTCCATTATATTGTTATTATGTTATGTTCAATTGTTGCAATTGAGTTGTTAAGTTGCAAGAGAATAAACAAAGATTTTATTTTCAATTATGTTGAGTTATTGTTGTTATGTTCAGTTTCCAATTGAGTTATTCCAATATTTAGAATGCTATTATTTTCAATGATGTAATAGATTGATTAAATTAAACAGGTGTTTGTCTTGATTAGAAACGTTGTATGTACAATGGATGAATTGTTTGTTTGTATTGCTAAATTAAACAAGTGAATGAAATTTGTGATATTGTTTCAGTATCATTTTGTACCGATTTCTCCATTTGCACTAAATCTTTAAACTAGTTTGCGTAAAAAATTCAATCTAATTTGGTATGGTACCATACAATGTTCAGGACAATATCGATTCCTGGAAAATAGAATCCAAATTTTTTGGTTCGATTTTGAAGATTTCTAAATCTTCAATTTAGATCGAACTGTACTCACCCTTAGTGCCACTATGTCTTTAATAAAGTTGTACTTAGTTTCTATATGCTTGGTTTTACAATGGAACTTTGGTCCTTACTATATGCAATAGCCATTTAACTGTTACAATTGACTAACACTAGATTAATAGAACTAATGGTGACACCTAGATCATCCAAAAATTATTTAAGCTATAGAACTTCTTTTGCTATCAAAGAAAAGGCTAGAATTTAGCTTCCATCATGGATAGGACTATACATAGTATTTCTTTCTACACCAGGATATGGCGCCATTACTAAGTTAAAAAATTAAACTAGAGGTAGACTTTCTTTCATCTAAGTCTTCTCCATAGTTAGCATCAGTATAACCTTTCAAATACAAATCACTGCCTTGATAACATAGTGAGTAATGAACAATTCCCTTTAGATACCTAAGAATTCCTTTTATAGCTTTTCAATATATTGAACCTAGGTTGGATTGATATCTACTTACCATGCCAACAACACAGCAGATGTGTGGTCTTGTATACATCATGACATACATTAGACTACCAACTATACTAATATAAGAAACTTTACTCATTTGTTCCTTTTCCTCTTAGGTCTTAGGACATAATATTTGGCTCAAACCTTTTTCTTTTGCTATAGAAGTATCAATAGGTTTATAATCTTGCATCTTAAATTATTTAAGGACTTTTTTTATATATATCTTTGAAAGAGACAATACATTCATTGGATGATTTCTTGAAATCTTAACTCTATGAATATATGTAGTTTTACCTATATCCTTCATTTTGAAGTAAGATGACAACCATGTTTTGATGTCATTAACATACGCCTTATGATTTCTAGTTATAAGTATGTCATTGACATACAACAATAAAATCACAAATTTATTCTTAGATCTTTTGGTATATACACAATGATTGTCCTCATTCATAATGAAATCATGCAAAATGATTACATTGGGAAAATAAATATACCATTGCCTTAATCATTGTTTGAGGCCATAAATAGACTTCAAAAGTCTACCAGCCTTTTGTTCATAGCCTTATTTAATAAAATATAATGGTTGTTTCATATAGATCTCTTCATTTAGTTCTTCTTTGAGACAAGTAGTCTTTATGTTTATTTGATATAATTCAAGGTCTAAGCTAGCAACTATAGCTAAAATTAAGCGAATCGAGGTAAATTGCATGGCAGGTGAAAAAATTTCTTCATAATCAATTCGTTCCTGTCGTGTGTACCCTTTCACAAATAAACGAGCCTTGTACCTCTCTATGGTACCATTAGCCTTTCATTTTATCTTAAGAATCCATTTATTCCCAATGGCTTTGCATTATTTTTTGGAGATTAACCAATTCCTAAACTTAATTAGATCTCATAGACTTTTTTTCATCTTTCATTGCCTTAATCCATTTATCCTTTGTGGTAAAAGAAAAAGCCACTTTCACATGCTTTGGCACATCCTATTCTTATGAAAGAATCATAAAAGCTTCACCTCCTTCAATCTCAAATTGATGATAAGGTATGTGTTGAACTAGGTTGGTCAAACTTAGATCAAAGGTCTCTTCTGATCTTGACAATGTAAATTGATAAGTTTTAACATCTTTTTCAATTGTTGATTTTGTAGTTTTAAGATAGGTTTGCATTGAAAGTTAGATGGGAGTATAAATCTCAAACATTGTGAAAGGCATACAAATTCACGGTCAATAACCTATAAATCGTGACTGCGACATTGCAACAAGAATGGATGAACTTGAACCAAAGGGATTCACAAAGCAAATCATAGTCGCGACCTTACAAAGAATGACATGATATTCAGATAGTGGAATTCATGGTGACCATCACCTGCCTTACTAGTCGCGACCATAACTTTTATAATTGACTAGAGGGAACCAACTCCACAACCAAAGCTTGCCAAATGTCTAAGATAATCATTGAAATATCCAAATTCACGGGGGTGAAATAACTTTTAAGACCACAACCTGTTGAATATTTTTTTTTCCTTATCAAATAGAAGAATTTGCAGTGCTAGTCGTATCTATGAAGAACTTGAATCGCAACCACAACTTTTGGTTGGTTGGATGAACACAACGACTATTATTTTTGGAGGACCAATAACAACATGCCATGTGAACTAGTCATTAGATATAAATGGGGTTCTCCACCACGATCTCAACCTTTTTAGCGTAAAATGGTAATTCACGACCGCAAAATCAGTATGACAGACATTCAATGCAAAATCTGTCTAGCTTGCTTTAGAGATTTAGACATAGTTTCCTTATAACATCTCTTTAGTGATGATTGCCTATAAATACTCCACCAAACAAATATGAATGTAAGAGAATAGCATTAAATATAGCCAAACTCTTGCAATTTTATTTATTAACCTTAAATTCTTTATATGTGAGTTCATATTGTTAGGTGTAAGCATTAAACACAATTGTGATTGGGTTTGAAAGTTAGCGTAATTGTAAAACTTTTGTACAAGTTAAGTGTGAGCCTTTGGAAAAACATTTAAGAGGTTTCCTTGTGTGAGCCTTAAAACACAAGTTGTAAGGTTATGTGTGAGCCATAAAACACAAAGTGTACAAGTTACTGTGAGCTTGAAAACACCATTTAGTGATAGTAGAACACCCAATTATGAAGAATTAGAAAGTGAACGTAGGGTTCATTAACACTTGAACCACTATAAAATATTGTGTGTTCAACTTTTCTCCTTTTCCTTCAATCTTCAAATTCTTATCTTCCCCTCAAAATTTTTAAATTCCCACCAATTCAACCCCCTTTTCCTGGTGCTTAAGGGCCAACAAATGGTATCAAAGCCAAGTTCTCATTAAAACTCTTAATTGAGTGAGCAAAGACATATGGCACAATAAGGTATCCACACCCATCTCAAACCATACTTTGATGGATCCAACTATACGTATTGGAAGTATAGGATGGAGATATATATGGACAACATTGTGGTGGACTTTTGGAATATTATGGCAAAAGAATGACAATTCATTTTCACAATAACAAAGTATGCTTAAAACACAATAAGCCTCCTACTAAGGTGGTTGATGGAAGTGAAGAGTTAATCCTAAGGGAAGAATAGGTGGAAGCTCATTGAAGATCAAATGGAAGAAACAAAAGGGCAGTGACAATTCTTCTTAGTTTTTTGTCAAAGGAAGAAATAAAAAGAGTTCAATATTGCCTCATAGCCCATGGAATTTGGAAATCTTTGGAGAATTATCATGAACGCATAACTTTGATGAAATCCAACAGATTGGAGATGTATGTGACAGAATGAGAGTTATTCATGATGAAAGACAATGAAAGCATCACTAATATGATGAATAGACTTCTACCTATCATCACAAACATAAAGAAATTCGAAAGAGGACTCACTAATCATGAGGTAAACACCAAAATACTTAAATCCTTACCTCTTGAGAAGTTTAGTGTTAGGGTACGTAGTGTATAAAAGTCAAATCTAGAAATTGAAAAAGTGCCAATAGATGTCCTCGTAGGCAAGCTTCTCACTCATGAGCTAGCCTTGAAACAAGATGAGGACATAAAGAAGATGAGAGGGCAAGGTGACAAGAATGACAAAATAAAGAAGAAGACTTTAGCTCTCAAATCTTCATCCAAAGATAAAGAAGTAGAGGTTGTCTTAAGTGCTGATGATAGTGAAAAAAAAAAAAAAGAATGAGCTATTCATGCATTCTAGAAGAACCAATAGCTGATAAGAAAAAAAAAAGATAGAAGGAAATTCAAAAAGGCTTCTCCCAACCTTAAGAAAAAGAAGAGTGAAGTAATATGCCATGAATGTGGCAAGCAAGGGCACATCAAGTATGATTGCCCCAAGTTGAAAAAGAAGAAGAAAAGGAATAAAGAAAAGAAGAAAAGCTTCAAAGCTACTTGGGATGACAACTCTAGTGAGGAGGATGAAGATATGGAAGTGACAAATCTATATTTCATGGCACAAGATGACTCTTCTAATTAGGTAAGTTCTTCACCCCATTCATGTAAAAAATATGATGGATTAGATGATGTAGATGACGAGCTCTTAGAAGCTCTTACTTTGAGATGTGACAAATATAAGTTACAAATAAAAACTTACAAAAAAAATGCTCAAAATTAGAAAATGAGTTTAACTCATTAAATGAGCTTGTAAGTGAGTTGAAGACTTTAAATGAAGAACTTAAAAAATCTGTTGAAAATCTAACTAAATCTTCTTCTTCTCTAAACTCTATGAGAAAGGAAAATTATATTTTAAAAGGAAAAGTAATTGAGCTTAGAAATTCCATTTCTAAGTTCAAAAAGGGAAGGAAGCTTTAGATATATTAATTATATCTCAAAGAACTTCCCTAGTAAGATATGGTCTTAGCTTTAATAGAGCCTCTTCATCATCTACTCCTCCCTCTCACTACTTTCATTAAAGCTTCAATACCTCAAACATCTAGTATTTAGGTAGTTGGGAGGAAGAGAGTTTATAGCATTAAGCCACCAATGCCCAAGGGCAAAGGAAATACACATCAAGGGTCAAAGCCTAAGCCTAAAAAGACTAATCATGCATTCAGCTACACTAAGAAACATGCTCACCATAACACACATAAAAATTCTCTTCCACTCCTAATTATTCATGCACATGCTCACACTCGCATCATCATAAGGACCCCTACTCATACTAAAGCTATACATAGGAGAAAGACTCACAAGTCTAAACTTCAATGTCACTATTGCATGAAGTTTGGTCATATAAACATCTTTTGTTATAAAAAGAAGGCTTACCTCAAATTAGAGGACCCTTCTAGGCTTAACCCATAAGGGCCTAAGTATACTTGGGTACCTAAACAAAAGTGATTTGTTTATGTTATATAGGAGTGTATGACAGCCACCAATGAAGACAATGATTGGCATATGGATAGTGGGTGCTCAAAGCATATGTGACAAGTAACAAAAAGTTATTCATAGCCATAAAAGAGAATGTAGGTGACAATGTCACTTTTAGGAACAATGTTAAGGGTAAGATAATTGGCATTAGAACAATTGATAAGAATGGTTATTCACTTATTGATAATGTTTTTCTGGTAGATGGTTTATAATACAATTTGCTTAGTGTAAGTCAATTATGTGATAAATGTAACAAAGTCATCTTTGACCCTAAAGAGTGTCGAGTTACCCCTTTAGTAGGTAAAAAAGTAATCTTCAAGGGTGAAAGTAGTGACAATATCTACTTAATTAACTTAGACAATTTGGCTAACCAATTTTTTAAATGTCTTGTGTCCTTTATCAATGAGGCTTGACTTTGGCATAGAGGAGTTGGTCATGCTAGCATGGACTCCTACAAAACCTATCTAAAGGGAAGCTAGTGGAAGGACTTCCCAATCTAAAATTCTCAAAAGACAAGACATATGGACCATGCAAATAAGGAAGCAACATCTATCTTCATTCAAAGCAAAAAATGTTATAAGTACATCTATACCTCGTCAACTTATCCATATGGACTTGGTTGAACCTATTAGGAGTGCTAGCTTAGGGGAAAAGTATTATACATTTGTCCTAGTTGATGATTGCTTTAGGTTCACTTAGGTGTCCTTTCTAGCTCATAAGAATGACACTTTTGATGCTTTAACAAGTTGTACAAAAAGAGTTCAAAATGAAAAAAGTTACTTCATTTCATCTATAAGGAGTGACCATGGAAAGGAATTTCAAAATGAATCTTTCGAAACTTATTGCCTAGAGAATAAGATTTCTCATAACCTTTCAACTCCTAGAACACCACAACAAAATAGTGTTGTAAAGAGAAAAAATAGAATATTGGTAGTGATGGCTAGAACAATGCTCAATTAGTACCCCTTGCCTAATTACTTTTGGGTTGAAACTATCAACCTAATTACTTTTGGGCTGAAACTACCAATACTTTATGTTATATTGTTATTGTGTTTTCAAAGGACCCATTCTTAATAAAACTTCTCATGAGCTTTAGAATGATAGAAAACCTAAGTTATCATTTCTAAGAGTTTTTTGGGTGCAAATACTACATCTTAAATACCAAGGACAACCTTAGAAAATTTTATTTTAAAACAAATAAAGGTATTTTTCTAGATTATTCCACCTCTAGTAAAGCCTATAGGTTATTCAATAAAAGTGTTATGGTTGTTGAGGAATTAATGAACATTATGTTTGATAAATCTAGTAAACTTGATCTTGGGAAAGGTTCTCTTATTGATAGGTGATGTTGAGAAAATGAAGTTAGAGTCAACTTCAAGAGAAATGGTTATAAACCTTGATGAAACAAGTCATCGAAAGAAAAAAAAAAGAATCCTAGCCACAACAAATAGAAATTCCAGCTCAAGATCTTTCTAAGAATTGTAGATTCTCCAAATTTTACCCAAAGGATCTACTTATTAGTGATACATCCAAGGAAGTAAGTACTTGATCTCAACTTGATGCTTTAGATAACAATCTTGCATTTGTTTCTCAATTTGAGCTAAAATCAATTGATGAGGCTCTTGATGATGAAAGTTAGGTGATTGTCATGCAAGTGGAACTCAACCAATTTGAAAGAAACAAAGTATGAGAATTTGTTCCTAGGCCTAAAGAACACCCTATTATAGGATACAAATGGGTCTTTAGGAATAAGTTAGATAAATAAGATTTCATTACTAGAAATAAAGTTAGATTAGTTGCAAAAGGGTGCAACAAAGTTAGATTGGTTACAAAGGGGTGCAACTAAGAGGAAGGCATTAATTATGATGAAACCTATGCCCTATAGTAAGATTATAGGCCATTAGGATTTTATTAGCTTCTGCATGTCACATGAACTTTAAACTTTTTCAAATAGATGTTAAAAGTGCATTTTTAAATGGTCTCATTGAGGAAAAAGTTTATGTTGAACAACCTTCAGCTTTTGAATCTCTCATTTTCCAAATCATGTTTATAAATTAACTAAAGTCTTGTATGGTTTGCAACAAGCTCCAAGAGCTTGGTATGAAAAGCTTAGCTCATTTATTTTACAAAATGATTTCGAAAAAGGGAAGGTTGATACTACTTTATTTGTCAAAAAGCACAATTAAGACACATTCATCGTATAAATATATGTTGATGATATCATATTCAGTGCTACTAATGAATCTATTTGTAAGGATTTTGCTAAGTGTATGACTAAGGAATTTGAGATGAGCATGATGAAAGTGCTCAAGTTCTTTCTTGGCCTACAAATCAAGCAAACCAAAAGGGGATCTTTATCAATCAAGCCAAGTATATAAAGGATCTACTCAAGAAACTTGGCATGGATGGATGCAAAATAGCAAAGACACCAATGAATGCTACCATCAAACTAGACAAAGATGAATCAAATAAGCCAGTTGATGAAAAAAGGTATAGAGGTATGATTGGTTCTCTTCTTTATCTCACTACCTCTAGATCTGACATCATATTTAGTGTATGTATGTGTGCTAGGTTTCAATCATGCCCCAAACAATCTTATTTAAATGTTGCTAAAATGATTCTTAAGTATTTACACGACACATTACAGTTAGGTTTATGGTATCCTAGGAATTCATCTTTTGGTCTTTTAGGGTATTTAGATGCAGATCATACTGGTAGCTTATTAGATAGAAAAACCACTTATAGAACTTATAAATTTATAGGAGAATGCTTAGTTTTTGGGTTTAGTAAGAAATAAGTTTCAGTTTTTTTATCCATCATAGTAGCAGAATATGTAGCGTCTGATTGTTATTACACCCAAGTTCTTTAGATGAAAAACAACTTAAGGATTATGACAAAGTTGTTGATCACATTTCTATCAAATATGACAATATAAGTGCAATAAATCTTTCAAAAAAGTCTCATCTAACACTCTAGGAGCAAATACATTGACATTAGGCATTACTTTCCTAGAGATCATGTCTAAAATGGTGATGTGATATTAGAATTTATTGACACCAATCATCAACTTAGGAATATTTTCACTAAACCCCTTAATAAAGAAAGGTTAAACTTCATTAAGAGGGAATTAAAAATGCTTGATGGAAGCTCTCTTGCGTAAAAATTAGATCTCATTGCATATTCTTTATTGAGTTTGTTGATTTGAATGATTGAATGATGTGTTTCATAAATGTGTATTTAATTACCTTAGATGTTTTAATTGTTTATGCAAATGTGCTTCTCTATGCCAATTTGCTTGAATTAATCATCATTACATTAAATGGATCACATTTAGAAAGGCCATTTTTTCTTCCTTTCTTTTCTTTCTTTTTCTCTGTAATTCACAGTGGTTATGATGAAATCGCAATCGCAATTTACAAGCAATCATCAACTTTCTGTCACACTTCTAATTCATTATCACGATTTTAGATTGCCACTGTAAATTTTTTTAAAATTCAAAAGTTTTAATCGCTGAGTCCTTTGGTTTGCAAGGAATTCTTAACTGTTACTCATAAATGTTATAATTAGCAGTCACGACTTGAGGTTTGCAGTCGTAAATTAGAGTAACTTTTAACTATTAATTAATTTGACTGCCACTGATGCCACTCCCTCATTTAATTGTAAATTTTACTATTTATTACCATTTTTCATCAGATATTTACCTATTTAAACCATTCCACCACCCTTCCATTTTACTTTTATCTATTCTCTTCATTTATCTCCAATTTCTTCCCTCAAACCTACTAATTTCTCCTATCTTCTATCATGACACTTAAGAAGCTTTCTAGAGTAGAAAAGGCAAGGGTATAGCCCAACCTTCTGGCCCTCTTACCCTTCATTTGATGAAAGGGATAACAAAAGAGGAGAAAGACTGATACAAAGTCAACTCCAACAAAATAATCTAACCTAACAAAATTCCCTCTACTTTTATCCTTGAATCCCTTGAAATCAAGGATGAAATTCATGCCTTCATGTTTAACTTGGGTTGAAATAAGTTCATCTTTTGAGATGAACCTAGATATGAAGAAATTGTTAAGGAGCTTATGTGCATGGTCACCTTAAGTCGAAGAGCAGAATCAAAGGCAAGTCAGTGCGTGTTAGTTTTTTGGGCATTTAAGGACCCTTATTTTATCACTTTCGAACAAATCTCTAACCTATTCAATCTTTAAGTGGGAGATGATATCTCTTTCATCATTTATACACTTGACATCATCTACTTCAAATTTCGATATGAGATTTCCACCGAAACCAAATATGACTCCAAAACATATCTAGCCAAATATATTTGCACCTTTCCAAATTGGCTTCTTCACCATATTATCACTTTTTTTGTTAATGATAGAGGTGATGGGAATAAAAAAGTCTCCCAAAAAAACCTAACATTTTTGTTTTGTTTAACTAAAAACAAACCCATCGAAACTGTTCGATACCTTGTGGATCAATTGATTCACATGAGTACGAAGCCCAAAATCTAATTCCTCCTACCTTCTCATGTCACAGCCATTTATCGCTATGTGGGAGCTATTAATGAGGAGAGTGAGAAATTCCTTACTAAGAAATATCTCCCATCCTAGAATTTCCTTAATTTACCCTATCTCGTCAATGCCGAGGCTATTCACTTTGACACTTATATTTATACCTTGGGATTAATTGGGGCTAAAAGGCATGAGACTACTTAAGCCTCAAAAGAAAAAAGACTTGTGATAGAGGAGGGTGCTCAACCAATCCCTTCTTCCTAAACTAAACCAAAGTCTAATTCCTCTGTCATCTCTCTTTCTTCAATCAATAAGAAATCAGACAAAGTAATGAGGATGATGAAAAGGAGATTTCTTCTACTTTCCCACCTCTATAAAGACTTGGTGGATCTTCAAGAGAAGGTGGGTGCTACACCTTGCCACCTCTTTGATTTTAAAGATTGGGAGGATACTCTAGAAGAAGAAGAAGATCAAGAGGTGGAAGAAAGGAACGAAGCATAAGGTAGAGGTGGAGATAAGGAAAATGAAGACATTGGAGATGATGATAGAGCTCTTTAATCTTTAGTGTTCTTTCTTAGGCTTGTAATCATTTTATGTTTGTTTTTATTTGGTTTGTCTTATGGCCTAAGTGTGTGATCCCACATCTATATGTTTCTATTTATCTATATCAATAAATTTATTTGCAATTTGTGTTTCATATGCTTGTACATGAAGTATGATTGCTCTTTAATTAAATCACTTTATACAAATCCTTATTCAAATCATATCACCTATGCTTACCTTTTAAATCCCTTTGTATTCTCTTTTTGATCTTGACAAAGGGAGAGAGAAATAATGAAGGAAATTGCATGACATACAATCAAAGAGAAGTATAAGTTGAGGGGGAGCAATCTAATCTAAATTTTTTTATTAAACTTACTCATTTATTTTCGATTTTATTAGCTTCTTAACAAGTTTAATTTGTTAAAAAATGTTAACTATCTCATCTTCACACTTATCCAATTCATTACCCTTTGTAAAAGCAATCTAAGTTGTCAAAATCAAAAAAGGGGAGATTGTTAGACTAGGTTGGTCAAACTTAGGTCAAAGGTCTCTTTTGATCTTGACAATGTAAATTGATAAGTTCTAATATCTTTTTCAAGTGTTGATTGTGCAGTTTTAAGATAGGTTTGCATTGAAAGTTAGATATGAGTCTATATCTCAAACATTGTGAAAGGCATATCAATTCACGGTCAAGAACCTATAAATCGCGACCATGACAATGCAATAAGAATGGATGAACTTGAAACAGATAGATTCGTAGAGCAAATCACAGTCGCGACCTTGCTAAAAATGACATGATATTCAGACAGTAAAATTCGCGTTGACCATTGCATTGCTAGTCACGACCATAACTTTTATAATTGACTGGAGGGAACTAAGTCTACAACTAGAGCTTGCCAAGTGTCCAAGATAACTATTGACATATCAAAATTCACGAGTATGAAATAACTTTTGAGACCATGACCTATTGAAGAATTTTCTCCTTATCAAATAAAAGAATTCATTGTGGCAGTCGCGTTCAAGAAGAACTTGAATCGCGATCGTGACTTTTGGTTAATTAGATGAATGCAATGACTATTTTTCTTAGAAGACTAATAATACCATGCAATGTGGACTAGCTGTCAAATACAAATGGGGTTCTCCACTGTGATCTCAACCTTTTTAGCACAAAATGGCAATTCGCGACTGCGACATTCTAGTCACGATCGTAAAATCAGTGTGACAGGTATTTAATGTAAAATCTATCTAGCTAGCCTTAGAGATTTAAACATAGTTTTTTTTTTTGTAACATATCTTTGGTGGTTATTGCCAATAAATACTCCACCAAACAAACATGAATGTAAGAGAATAACATTGAATATAGCCAAACTCTTGCAATTTTGTTTCTCAACCTTAAATTCTTTATATACGAGTTGATATTGTTGGGTGTAAGCATTAAACACCATTATTATTGGGTTTGAGTTAGCCTAGTTGTAAAACTCTTGTATAGGTTAAGTGTGAGCCTTTGGGAAAACACTTAAGAGGTTTCCTTATGTGAGCCTTAAAACACAAGTCGTAAGGTTGTGTGTAAGTCATAAAACACAAAGCATACAAGTTTGGTGTGAACTTGAAAATACCATTTAGTGATAGTAGAACACCCGATTGTGAAGAATTTGAGAGTAGACGTATGAATCATTGACACTCAAACCACTATAAAACATTGTGTGTTCATATTTTCTCCTTCTCCTTTAATCTCCAAATTCATTATCTTCCTTCTAAAATTTTTAAATTTTCATCAACTCAACCCCCCTTCTTGGTGCTCAAGGTCTAACAAAATGCTTACATGATTACTTCATTACAATTAAGATTTATTAATTTCCAAATTGCTCCCATTCAGACTGGTATCACTTTTAATTCTCAAATTGCTTCTACTAGGATCAGGATCACTTTCATTGACATGCGATGATGAAATTAGGATAGGTGAAAATAATTCATCATCTGTCAAAATCCTCCTACTTAAATAAGGTAATCTTAACAATTGTGAATCCATGGTTTCAAAAAGTGATAAGTCTTGACTTATCTTTCCCTGTTTAGGAAAATCAATCTCTAAGAAAGTGACATCACTTGATTTAACTTAGTTACACTCTCACTGTTTTCCTTACTTATGAACACGTAACCTTTTAAGGTTTCAGAATACCTTATAAAGATTCTTTTCTTTCCTCTTGGACCTAATTAACCATATTTATGAGAGGAATCGTGAATGTAAGCAACACATTCCTAAGGTTTTGAAACACTTGGATCAAGTTTTCTACTAGTCCATAACACATATGGCATGGTGGTAATTGATTTTGTAGGCACTCCATTAAGTATTAATATGTAAGTCGATAGTGTATCACCTGAAAAGGTGATCGACAAATGAGCTTGAGTCATTATAAACCTAACCATCTCAAGAAGAGTTTTATTTCTCCTCTCAACAACACTTTTTTGTTATGTAGTTATAGGAATATTCAATTAATGTCGTATTCCTTTTTAATTACGTTATTTTTTGAACTGATAAAATAAGTATCCTCAGTCTCGATTGGTTCTTAATGCTTTTATTTTTCTCTAATTATTTTAACAACTAGATTCACATAACTCTTGATGCAATTTAATGCTTCAAATTTATGAGATATCAAATAGACATAATCATATAGAGTGTAATCATCAATAAATAAGATGAAATAATCTATCCCTAGCTCTCACATTCATAAGACCACATACATCAAAATGAACTAATTGCAATGAAAATTCAACTCTAGTTCCCTTTCTAAATGGTTTTCTTGTAGTTCTTTTAGCTAGACAATATTCATTAATTGACAAATCTACTCTATCAGTACTAGCCAACAAGCCTTTTTTGGCAAACCTATTCATTCTTTGTTAATCAATATAACCAAGCCTATCATGCCAGACATTCACATCATTCATATAATCATGCAATGTTATAAATATGGAAAACATATATACAACTATTTAAGTCATAATCCAAATCCATGACAATAAAACCATCAAATATAACCAAAATCATCAAAATATAACCAAAGCCAAAGAAATTTGTTCCCAAAGATAAATTAACACACATATAATGAAAATGCCAATTAAAATCTAATATAAGCAACACTAACACATAAATCAAACTCCAACGAATTTAAGGAGAACAAAGCATATTATACAGGAGTAAGGTTTAACTACTATGTATGACTAACTTGCATGTGCCAATCTCTTTGACTTCAACTTTGGCATTGTTTCCCATAAAAATTAGCATTGCTCCAAGTGGGACTCATTGAAATAAAGGCTTATCGATCCTTCGTTATATGGTCTATGGCCCTGAGTCGACAATCCATAAAGGATGTGATTCAATTAAAAAAACAAAGTTAGAAACACAAAATTACCTTTTTTAGCTTGGCACAATCTAGAGCAAAATGACCACATTTGTTATAATTATGGCATCTGACTATTACTATATGTTACTTCTTATTACTTTTTATCTTGCCATGTTGATTTTGCTTAGGCTTCTTGTTTGGTTGAGCTTCTCTTCGTCCCTTATATGATTGGGACCTAATTTGATGATTGCATTTTTGCCCTGAACTTTGATGCTTTCTAGAACTGGTCACGTACACATTAGAACTTGACTTAGCAGATTCAAGGCGAACCTCCTCAAGCTCAAGATGATGCATAACATCTTCCAAGGTTTTGATATTTTCATTATGGGTCAAATGCATCTTCATATGCTCCTAGCTATGGGGTAAAAAATGGATAACATCTTGGACTTGTTGCTTATGTATTAAGGTATGACTGACATCTTTTAGCTCACTTATTATATTTGACATTTGCCTCAAATGTTTTTGCATGTTGTGTCCAAGATGTTTTTTATATGTGTCAAACTTGATAGTTAGCAATTTGAGTTTGGTTACGTACATACCTCTAAGGTTCACCATTAATGCAGACCATATGTCTTTGGCATTGTCATACCTATGAAACTTGCGCATGACGTCATTGTCCATACTACTCAGCAATGTAATGCGAGCTAAAAAGTTTAAAAAGTTTATTTTTTTCCAAACTTCATAGGTATCACAGTCCCTCCTATATTGGATTATAGTGCCTTGTCATGTTCATCCATGATAGAGTTTAAAACTTCAAAAGCATCTTACTTTTCCAACATATATTATATCTTCATGTTTCAAATCTCATAATTGTCACCATTGATTTTCTCACCTTTGAAGAGCCTAGAGATAATATTTTTAGAAGCAGAAACCATTTACAAAATAAATAATTATACATAAGACACACATACAAATATTAATATCCAATATTATGTACAATTACTTTATCATTAATTAATCATGTTGATAAATACATTATATTAGGTCTGAAGTCAAAAGGTTATGATATTTTCAATCATCGTCTAAGATCCTAAATGTAAGACAATTATTGACTTTAATTAATTACTACAAAGTTGCAGTCTTAAAGTTACTGAAACTTTTAAAATGTTCTCATGACTTTATGAATATTACATGCATTTATTTTTATCTAATTGCTAACTTAAATATATATAATCAATTAATCATAATCATAATTAATTAATTAATTAAACTGAAATAATTACATTAATATTTATAAAATAAAATAAATATTTACAAGATTCAAAGACAAAAGTAAAACAATTTAAAAAGTTTTACAATCTATAAACAAATAATTACATTAGAAATCAATTCTAATCTAATTAAACATGTACTTAATAAGGATGGAACAAATAAGTCTTAAATAAATCTCAACTAAAAGGCCAAGAAAATTTCTAGATAAAATAGATGGACCAAATTAGAGTTCGCCATCGCATTGGACCTCACAACATTCCTCATAAAGCGTTGGACAAGTCTCGAATAGGATTTATTGATTTCCACATCAAACTACAAAAGATTACGAGTGTTTCTATATTGTGAAAATAAAGTTGATCTTAAGGTTTTATATCTTTTTTCATTAGTGAGCAAACCACTTTTCCAAATAATATTTTGAATCTTGCCATTAACATTAATACAATTCACTATACGAGTCATATTGTCACTAGAGAAAATGGTGACAAAATTTTATAAATTTTTAATTATTTGTCACATTTCATTCCTTTGTCTTCTAGTCCTAATTATTTTAGAAGTCTTTATGGTAATTTTCATATTTTTTGTAATAAATACAGAAAATAAAAACAAAAATTAAGTAAATAGATACATAAATTACATTGATTAAAATAAAAACTAATAAAATATCATGCTATAATGATTTATTGGACCATGAAACATTTAAGAAATTTTTTTTTAGAACTTTATGGGATCTAAAAATAATTTTTATTATTTTTATTGAATTTGTAACACATATATTCATAAAAAATTAATTTTACATCTAAAAAATTAATTTTAGTACCCAAGAAATTAGAATCATAATAAATATGAATTTGGAAAAAAAAAAAAGGTCAAGAATATCGATGCACACACTCCACGCACTTAAAAAAAATTATATATTTTTCTTTTTTTTTTCCCTTAAGGAAACAAGACGTTATTTTCCAGGACGACATGTCGTTTCCTAGGATGACATGTTCTCTAGGAAACAACATGTCGTCTAGGGGCGAGCCAAACACACGATTCACATGCCGCATGCTTCTTCTATCACTCATCGAAGAAGACGCGTATTGTACACATGCCTCCGTGGAAGACTTTTTCAATCTTGAGATTTATTCAGATATCATGTTTTCAGGATCTCTAAGTATATGAGTCCAATTATTTTTATCTAAAAATATCTCTATCAATGTGTTTGAACAAACAACAAATTTAGATGAGACTAAAGGTGTCTAAAACACATTGTTCATTGTTTTCCTCATCTAGGCAGTCCTTTAAATTTTTATAAATTATTAAGTTTTGTCCAATAATCAATAAATTTTAAAATGCAATTACTTAGACTACAAAATTCAAATTTATGCAAACCATATACTGTTGGAAAGCTTGTGAGAATACTATGAAAATATGCAAACAAATCACACATTTTGTAGAAATTCAACTAAAATTTCAATTTCTCTCAAACTACAAGTAATCTTGACATATAATTTTACATGCGAACTATTACCTATCATAGCATTATTCATGTAAAAAATCATGGTTTAATTTCACGTATATCAAAAGTAATTATAAATTAATGAAATTTGTTGTCCCTAAGCACCAAGAAGGGGGGTTGAATTGGTGTATAAAAATTTAAAATAAAGATGAGGAGAAGAAGAAATAATAGTAAGGACATAATGATTTTATAGTGGTTCGGGCAAAACAATCCCTACATCCACTCCCCAATCACTCGATTGGGTATTTTACTAAGTCAATGGTGTTTTCAAGCTCACACCCAACTTACTACAACTTGTGTTTTAATCGCTAACACACAACCTTACAACAAAGTGTTTTAACACAAAACTTTACTCAAGTGTTTTAGCAGGCTTACACTAAAACCTTTCTTAGTGTGTTTTTGTAGGCTAACACAAAACCTTACAATCTAGTGTTTAATGCTCACACCTAACAAATGTAAAGAAGATGAAGAAAATGAGTAGCAAAGATTAAGAGCTTTCAATACTTGTAATAAATTTTTTAGCAGCCCTCTTCATGGCTATTTGGTGGGGTATTTATAGCAAAACTTTTTCAAAGAGACGTTGCAGATCATAGCTCATTAAATCTTTGAGACATGCTTGACAGATTCTGCATTTAATGCTTGTCAGGATGAAATCGCGGTCGCGAAATCCAAATTCTTCAAGAGAAACCCCGTTTGTTTCTAACGGCTAGTCCACGTGGCATCTTCTTATCAGTTCACTCGGAAAATATAGTCGTTGTCCTTTACCTACTTTCAGAAGTCGCGGTCGTAAGTTTTTCTTGCACAGGACGCGACAAACACCGCGAAATCAACTGCCAAAATTGGTAACTTTCTTCCACAAAGATCGCGGTCGCTACTAGCAAGATGTCTTCACGATTTTTGACTTCCAACAGTCTCATTGGACACTTGTCAGGCTGTGGTTGTGGACTTGCTTCCCTCTTGAATTTCTTTGTAATTCGCGGTCGCGACTCAACCGAGATTTCTACCGCGAATTCATCTGTGACAATTTGGCCTTTCTCTTTTCAGGGATCGTAGCCGAGAATGACACTTCGATTTCGCCTGCTTGATTTTCAGCATGTCTTAACATGAATCGTCGTCGCGAATCTTTAGGTTGCGGTCGCGATTTACATGTTACTTTGGAATTCATCAACTTCTTCATTTTTCCTTGAGGGATTGATTCAATTATGCAACAACAACACTTATTTGAAATATTAGTGATGATCAATCTACTTTGTCAAGATCAAAAGAGGTTCTAAACCTAGGATTGATTATCCTAGTTCAACATAAAGGTTTAGCACAATCGGCCTGTATCCTCTCCTCTAGTATCTCCACTAGAGCCTTCGCTATCTTGATAGCTCAAGGTGTTATCAATAATCTTTACACAAGTAAATTTTTAGGCACTTACCAAGCCTTTACAAGTGATAGATTTTCAATCTCTATCAATTTCTTATAGATATATCACAAAAGATTACTAACCTTAACCCAAAGTAGTTTCTAAGCACTACATTAAACCTTTCACAAGATGTAGTTTTTATGGTTTAAGATTTCCTTAACCTAAACACAACACTTTAAGATGCCAGAAAAACTTTCTCACTCAAGCAACAAAGACACTAAAAGTACTTCTTACAAAGTATGCTTGATAAGGTTGAGAATGTGAAGAGAATTTTTAAAAAGCTTATCCTTCAAACTCTATTTTGAAGATAGCTTTTGTAAGTTTTTATAATCAACTTCTTTTGATTGATAGATCACTTTTTGTTCACCCTTTTTATTGAAAAAAGCTTTCATAATAGGATAGTTTCTTATTGGAATAATTCTTTATGTATTTTTATTAAGAGTGAGTCCTTTTATATCATGAACAAAGAACTAGCCATTAGAAAAAGTAAAGCCTATTGAGATTTCCTATGCCTATTGCTAAAGCATCAACCATCATTGATTTCACATAAATAGGTGGTTGTCAAGCAAAATATACTCTCAACGGTCGTTGGCTCTATCGAACCGCCCATTGGGACTAACTATTAGATAGAACTTGACTTAAGGCTCATCTTTTGACTTTGAGAAAGACTTATATCAGTTTTTCTTTAATGACCTTTGGATAAAAATAATGGTCATTACTTTTAAACTTCAATGCTTATGGGAAGAGGTCAATGCTTATTATTAATTCCTAGAAAGTATGAACTTGATGCTCTATTTTTCAAGATTTACATAAGTCCTTCAACGACTATTGGATGATTTACAACTCTCATTGGTAGCACCTTCAATGCTTGTTGAAATATGAATGTAATTCGTTGAAGGGTCCAAAGCTTAAAGCTTAAATTAGACCATTTGTCCAATGCCTGTTGGTGAACTTTCAATGCTCATTGCATGTGCTCAATGCCTGTTGAGATATAGAGTGTGCCTTGCTGGGGGGGAGGGGGTCTAGAGTCTTTGGCTCAATTTGGAGAGCTTTTCTAACACCTGTTGAGATGGACAATTGCCCATTTTGGGTTTTAGATAGTTTTGCTCACTCTAAGGCACTTTGTCTAACACTTATTGCAAAAAAGTAATGCCTATTATAAAGGCAAAGCCAATGCCCATTGTGATGTTCAATGTGCAAGACCATGTCAGAGCAATTGTCCAATGCCTGTTAGGAATACGTACAACACCTATTGGAAGGTCCAGAGGGCTATACTTAAGTAAAAGTGTTTCTCCAAAACCTTTTATGATATCTGTAAAGCACATTGACAGGTCCACAAATCATGTTGAATAAAGACAACAATTATTGGTTTGTCAAGCTGAGTTTGGCTTGATCTTCACTCTTTAACATTGTGAGTTTTTAACCATGATTTCTTTTCCAAACATCATAAACCAAAAAGCTAATGTGCTTGCAAGTTCTAACACAAATAACTTAGACAAGAATTAGCTCTTTTACAGGTTTGTAATCATTAAAACATGACATGTAACCTTAAGGTTCAACAATTTTGTATTGAGAGACATTGATGAAACATTATTATCCTTGGGGTCTTGTTATTTGAGATAATTGCATGAAGTTTAACTTTTGTGTTGATAGACTGTTAGCTTAACTTGTGTTTGTGTGTCGATTAATACTTGAGAGAGATTGATTGATCACCTTAATAATTAGATAGTAGCACATGATGCATGAACCAATTAGATAAAGATTAGCAATCCAGTAGAAGGTTGTTAAGGGAAGTTGAATGCCTAGTCATTCTCATCCATTGATTCTCTTATCTCTGCTAGTATTTCACTTAATTTTCTTATTTGCAATTTCATTCATCAACTACTTGATCTTTATGCGAATGATATTTGTACTCATAAAGTACACTTTATTACTTTTGACCTCTACACTTGCAACTTAGGAAATTTCTTATAACACACACCTGTCATTCGTCCCCTTGCAGAAGCCAATTTGATTTTCCTTATCACATTAATCCCCATGCTATAAATGGCTAGTGTGATACCAAATTTTGCAACTCAATCGATGACAAATGGTTAAGGCTACCATAAATCTAACACTTGTGGCAGCTTTGAACCATCTTGATGCAATCCTATTCCATAGTGGTCCAATAGCAACCCATTCTCAAAATTTTCCTTGCTAACATTTTCATATTCATGTGAGAACCACAAATTCTAACATGTATCTTATTCATGACTTTACTCGCTTCTTCTTCTATTTAGCATCTCAAATGGACTCCACTAACATTCTATTATACAACACACTATCGCAAACTATGAATTGCAATTCCAATTTTCAATTCACCCCTTTGTCCTTTTTTTCAACCCTTTCGAGGTATTCACCATGCTTTAAATTCCTTTCCATATTGTAGTACTAGGGATGATTCTCTACCAACATTTGCTAGTGCATCAACCATTATATTCGCCTCTCGTGGTAAATGATGAAATATAATTCTTCAAAAATAATGCACCACTCTCTTTAAATATTCTAAATACAGGCTCAACCATTCTTCTTTTAACTTTCACTCATAAGTAACCTAAGAGATAACTAGCAATGAGTCTTTGAACATCTCAGTTATCTTTCCCCTCATTTACATCAAAAGTTTTAAACCAAACGCACATGCTTCATACTTAGCCTTATTATTAGTCACCTTGAAGTCAAGCTTCTTAGCCATGAGGAAAAGTTATCCTTTTAGTGATATCAAAATCAATCTTACAGTAGCTCTTTTCTTGTTCACTACTTCATTAAAGTACATCCTCCAACCTTAATGTTCAATTGCTCCTAATCCTTTAACTAGGAATTAGGGAAGTTTAGGCTTTTATTCTTCTAAAGCTTATTATACCAAGTACTTTATGACTCCTTGACCCTTGAACACCGTCTTAGTCATGTACTTGATATTGAATTCAATCAATAGTATCAACCACTTCGCTAGTTTTCTAGTTAAGGAAAGGGTCTCATGAAAGTGTTTGACTGGATCAAACTTTAATACCACCATCACAGAGTACAATTGGAAATTATGTCTAAACTTCTTTGTAGTCCACACCAATACCAAACAGGTCTTCTCCAGCTGGTTATATCGCTCCTTATAAGAAAGTAGTTTCTTGCTAAGATAGTATATAGTGTGCTCATCTTATCCTTTTGAGCCAACATTGCTGCTACAGAGCTTTCTTATACTGTCAGAAGTAAGATCAGTGGTGTCCTTAGTTTTAAAGGCTTTCAATTCTAGTGGGTTGGTCAAATACTCATTTATTCTCTCAAAGGCTTTTTGGCATTTCTCATTCCACTTCATCTATTGGTCCTTTCTTAACAACTTAATTATTGGCTCACAAATCAGAGTAAGCTTTGCTATGAATCTGTTAATGTACTGTAGGTGACCCAAAAAGCCTTAGACTTCTTTCTTCCTATTAAGTGTAGGCACGTCCTAAATGGCCTTTACCTTGTTTAGATCTACTTTGATAGCCTTCTGACTTACCATATGTGCTAAAAAATTTCTAAACAATACCTCAAACACACACTTCCTGGGATTTAACATTAGGTTGTACTCATAAGCTCTTTTTAAGAACTTCTCCAAGGCTTTAAAATGCTCTTCCCTTGTTTTAGACCTTACTATCATATCATCCATGTATACTTTTACCTCTTTATGGATCAAGTCATGAAACACAATTATCGCCATCAGTTGGTATGTTGCTCCCACATTCTTCAATCCAAATGGCATCACTTTATAGCAGTTCATTCCCCACACCATGATAAAGGTTGTTTTTATCTTATCAATGATTGCCATAAGTATCTAATTATAGCTAAAGAACCCATCCATAAAGGAGTACATAACACACATCATGACATTATCTACTAATACATCGATATGAGGTAGAGGGAAATCATCCTTTAGGCAAGCCTTATTTAGGTCCCTATAATCCATGTACATCTTTACTCCCCATCCTATTTTAATATAGGTACTACTTTAGCTAGCCATTCAAGATAATTAACTATCTCTTAGATCTTGGCATTCAAGTGCTTCACCACTTTTTCTTTGACCGATTGGGCCCATTTAGGTCTTATCCTTCGAAGCTTATGCTTTACCTGTGGATAAGTTGGAATTCTATATTTAGCGATTTGCCTATCAATCCCTAACATGTCCTCATACATCCATGCAAAGGACCTTCTGATACTTCCTGAGCAACTGTTCAAACTTTCTTTGCTCTTTTAGTGTGACATCACTGGCAATAAGAAAGATTTTTTAATTTTCTTATATGATAAGATTAATTATAGGGGTATGCACATAATTAATATTAAAATGCTCATGAACACTACCATCAAGAAACACATCACAAACACTTTTTCGCTCTTTTGGTATGAAATGATGTATGCTATGCACACTAAACACATCACACAAGTATGCAAACTCGTTATTCGTTGCCTTAAACTTGGAAATAAATACATCATCACCTTTAACATCAATAGTGTTGAAAAAATAGCTTTTTTTGGTAGATGAGCAAAGATCTTTTAGGCATTTATCTTCTCCTCTTCCATAAGCCTTTATTTATCAGTCATTTGATCTGCACTTGAGCCACTAACCTATTTAGTGCTTGTTCCCTTCTTAGATTTTATACATGTCATTACTCTCATAACCCTTTGAAAGTCTTACTTCACCTAGTTATCCCCCAATTCAATCTTCATGAAACTCACTCAGAAGGCCACCTTCTCTAACATAACTTGTTTGTTTTCTGGTGCTTAATCTCATGCCTTCTCGCCATCACCCATGTTCTCGATGGAACTCATAATCATATTCTTAATATCCGTTATAGTCAACCCGATATATGTGTCTTCTATAAACTTGCACAATCCATTATATTTTCATTCTAAGTCCACAAAAGGTGCATCTTGAATCACTATCTCAGACTTTCCCTTTATGAGATCCCCATCGATGGTCTAAAAATGTTGTTCTAACCTGTATCGCTCTTACTCCTCCTCAGTAAGCTTCTTCTTATCATTCCATGACCAAGTAGTTTGAAGGCCATACAAAACTGCAGTTTGCTTCTATCCCTGAGTACTTTTCTCCTTTGCAATTGGTTTGCCTTTCTTGTTTTTCTTCTTCTTCTCATCTTCCTCATATGATGAATCTTTATAGTTTAGATAACCTGTTTCCTAACTCTTATTAAAAGAAAGCTCTCTCAAGCTTATCCATGATAACGTCATCTACTAGCTTCTCAACTTCTTTAATAGTTTCCTCTTTGATTTCTCTCACTACCTCCTATTCTTCAATAAAGAAATTACATAAAGGCCCATGAAAATCCCTTACTTTTGACTTAGCTCCTTTCCCATGATAACCCAGTCCCCTTCTGGTAGTGTAAGTTAGAATCTTTAAAAACTCTAAAACTCTTATAGAATTTTTTCCTAAACTCTGACTTAGTAGAAAATTCATACTTTTCATTATTCTCATTAACTTTGAGTCGACCCACTTATCTGCAACCCCTACAACCTAAAAACCCCAGAGATGTGAAACTGCCACACTTAGTGTTGACATAATTTTTTCAACTTCTGCATAGATCGTTATTATCTCGGCCTTATAAGGAATCTTGACTTTCTAATGCACAATTGATGGTACCCCTCCTATTGGATGACACCACGATCTTCTAATAGTAATGAGAAAGTGATAGGGTTGTCAAAGATTGTGAATTCCATCATTATCTTAATAATTCCATTCTTCATCATGGTATTAAATACACCTAGGTTGGCTTTCTGCTATCATTGTAGGCCTAAATGATGTTATTTGACTCTTTATAGTCTTTCTCTGACTGCCTAAAATTATGAAAAATCTTTAAAAGACATATTAATCCCATATCTATAGTCCACTATGATGCATAGAGTGTGTTTCCCCTTCACCTTAGCACTTATGAACATGGCTAGATTGTGATCCCTTCCTTTTAATGGCAGTTCTTTATTAGAAAATGTGATATTCCCTTTATGAGTAACCAAGGCAACAATATCTTTTGGAATGGCCTCCTTGGAAATGATTAGGCTCGATAAAGCTTCCACCCTAGCTTTCTTATTTTCCTGGGAAGTGATGAACAACTTTCACTTGCTGATCTAAGTTAATATCTTCTTTAACTATTTCACTATAAGGCTATCTTCCTCCTTCTCCTTCAACATAAACTTATCACTTTTTTTTTTCTATTCTTCATTCCTTAAGAGCCTTTTTATCAGGTAATACTTTCCACTTTGAGTAATATGATTCACTTAATCTCCTCTTTTCTCATTCATCACTCTCTTTTCATAACTTAATCATTCTTTCCCTCTTAGCTTCCTTTGTCTCCCCATCTAAACTCTCCCATGAGTTAATAGTGCAAACTACAACAACAACCTCTCTTAGTACATCTTTAATGATAGCCATGACTATTTCTTTAAGGATATTAGAATTTATCATAAATGTCCCTTAGTTAGGAGATGGAACATTATGATAGTTCAGAAGAGGATTTTCCCTTATACTTGGCCTTTCAGCATTTAGTGGAATGATTATCTTATTATTAATAAGATCTTGAATCCCATGCCTCAACCTATAATAATCATTGGTATTATGCCCAACCCCTTTAATGAAAATCATAGTATGCATTAGCGTTGTATTCTCTTAGTGGTAGGTTAGGAGGTGGTCTTAGTGTTAGAGGCTTCAGGTCTCCCTTCTTTGATAGTCTCTAAAATGCCTTTGACAATAGCATTCCTAAATCTATAAACTATCTCAGAGCTCTTACTGCATTCTCAGTCGTCATATTTCCTTCGCCTTGAGGCTAGGATGGGGCATTTCTCCTCCCCCTATATAGTTTTTTTTTAACTTAAACTTAAGTTCCTCAACTTGCAGTCTTGCTTTTCTAAGGTCCTTAGAATTCCTTACCAATATACCCTTAATCTTGGTGCCTATCCCTAATGCCCCCATTATAATCATTCTTACTTGCTCTTATTCCCTAGGTCTAATAGTTGCTTCAAAAGCCAGTTTCTTCCAACTCATGTTGTTAATTAGTTTGGTTAGTGCTCCTAAACATGTTCCTTGCGCAATCTAATTCAATGCATTAAAACATCATCATAATCAATCTTAAAAAGGAATAAGGGTCATATGTCATAGCATAGGGGGAACATGTATATCATCATCCATAACGTGCATCTCAAAAGGAAGAAGGGGTCATGCATTATGGTATAAGAGAAAGAATTCATATTATTATCTACACATAGACTACGTTGTTCATGGTCAAGGTAAGATGAACATCTACACCTAAAGAGAAACACATAAGTTAATAATCATGGAAACATATAAAAGCATTAAGGCAAATAAACAATATGCATGTAGCACCTCACCATGTCTCTAAGTCAAGGAACCCTATCATATTTATAAGTCAATTATAGGAACATCCCAACACCACATGAACCATATGATAATATAAAAAGAACAAGTAAGTGTAAATATGAATCACATAACATAAGGAACTATAAACATGAAATAGAAGGGCACTTTGAAGGATATTAATGGCCTAAAGTAAAGTCATGAAGAAAGGGATCTTAGGTTGTTAAATCTTTCTCCTTATTACTCCTAAAGAGCTTAGCATCTATAAGCACATCTAATCATTGGAGGGTTAGTATATAAATTTGATATGAACTAAGTTAAGGGTGAGCTTAAGGTTATAAAGAATGAAAGGTACTAGTAAGGAGATCTCCTTCGAAAGGAGGAAGACAACACAATAGCTTCAAAACCTACCATATTTGGAGTTACCATATTTAAACTTGCCTTGTTTGGACTTGTTATATTTGGAATTGCCATATTTGGAATTACCATTCTTGAACTTGCCTTACTTAGACAATCTTCTTTACAAGGGCAAAATGGTCATTTTTGTACTTCCATTTCATGTGTGGATCCTTAAAATGGAATCAAGAGGTCTAACTTGACAAATGCAAAAATTTGGAATAAAAATGTTCTAAAAGATTCTAGAGGGTTCTAGAAGTTTTAGAATATTCTAAGAAACTTCCAAGAATATTTCAAACATCTTTTAGTAGAAGAATAAAAGAGAGGAACTAAAGAAGGGGTGAAACATAAGGAAGAAGAGCCAAAAAATTAAGTCAAAATATCTTTCCAAGATTCACAAGATCTCAATATGACATTCTTTTCCTTTTCTTCTTCTTTTGGTCAAATGCTAAGTCCTACTTAGTTAGGAGTTTTTTTTTTCCCTTCTTTAATTGGAATAACACCTATTTAGGAGATTAAAATCTTATTTGCCTGAATAGGACATATTCTCTTCCTATTTGGATTGTTTCTTATTTCCTAGATTAGACTTAAGTCTTTTTTCTTCCTACATAGAAAAGCAATATAAAGCCTCTATAAAGGCTATCAAAAATGTGTAAGAGTAGTTGATGATCAATACAATTATGATTTCTTATGAGAGTCAATTCTTTTCTTAAGTTGTTAATAACACTTAGTGAGATTGTTGAGTGAGTGTTTAATAATTTCACAAACTTGTTTAATTTATGTCTTAAATTACTTAGTTAATTTAAGATTTTGATTAACACCTCTTAAATCTTTTATAATTCAAGTTGCTAGAAACAAGTTTTCTACAAGTCTAATTGGTATTTAAGAATTTATCTTATTTTGATCTTTGAATTAAAACTTGGGACTAGTGTTTACATATAAGCAAGGATTCTAAATCAACCTTGTTCATATCATTTGGTATCAGAGCTAAGGTAATTCAAGATCAAAGGTATTTATCTTTCTTGTTCTTTCATTGTTCTTAGTTTCATCCAAACACATTCTTCACCTTTCTTCTCCAGTTTGGCCTCTTCACAATTCTTGCATTCAAATTCATTACATTTCATTGTTTCTTCATTCAAATAGTTTGTTTCATCATCATAAACCATATAGTCAAAAGTCATATTCAAATTCCATGAAAATTGTGTACTTTTGCTAAAATTCCTTAAATTATGAAACTTTACAAAATCTTTGATTTCATATATTTTTTTCCATTCAAATTCATGTTTCTTCATCAATTAACCCTTATTGTGACCTTAATTATAGATTTGAAGTATTTACTTCAAGGAATTTCTTGAAATTTGAAAGTTGCCAAATTTTCTTTAAATTAAGGAAAACTTGATTTTCAATTTTTTTTTTTTACAATTTCTTCATTATTTCTCATTTCAATTCATTTCTTTTTTTGTCTAATCACTTTATTTGTGTTTCTTATCTAGGGATGAACCACATCATTCAAATTCAACGAAAAGATGAAATTATGAATTTGCCCCTAATCTTGCTCCATTCAGCTTGTACTTATTTTTTCATTATTTTTGAGTTGTTCTTTGTAATTCTTTCAATTTGATTTCTATTTTAAGCTTCTAAGGTAAAAAAAACCAAAAAGTAAAGTAAAAAAACATCAAAAAAAAAAAAAAAAAAGAGGAAAGAAAAGAAAAGAAAGAAAGAAGGAAAGCTAGAAAATTGCATAAGAACTTATTTTGCACCAAGAAGCCAATTTCAATTCTTTGATTCCCATTCAGCTTAGGCTTAATTGTCACCATATTTCGAAGTTTAAAACACCCATTTGCAACTATGAATTCCTTCTAAATTCTTAGATTAGGGTTAGGCCTTTAGAAATTTGTTTTTGCAACCATTTGTATTCTTTTCAATTCCTTTGCTTTCTAAGTATTTTATGAGATAGATTTACTTGTTTATGTTTGGTTTAAGCTTCACTTGGCATAAAATAACTTAGTCTTCAAAGAACATAAAGAAAAGAAACTTGAGAGTAAAAGGCTAATGTGAGATCATAAGAGGGGAAAAGCCTTATTGTGTGAAACATGAGAGGGGGGGGGGTGTCATCTTTTTTAGTGTAAACATGTGAGGGAATGATTTTATGAGGATTTTCTTTTGTTATTTCTAATCATGGCAAATCCTATTAATGATGAGCTTAATGTTATTAGTAGCAAATAACTTTTATTTTTAAGGAGATCTAAGTGTCACATTAATGATGGTCAAGAGTAAAGAGAAAAAAATTTTCATTCTAGATATAGAGTTGGCAGTAATCTTTGTCTTATTATTATTCATGGTGGTAGTTGCACTAATGTGACTAATACCTATATTGTTGAAAGGTTTAAATTACCAATTTTGAAACATCCTACACCTTATATCTTACAATGATTAAATGATAGTGGGGAAGTAAAAGTTACTAGGCAAGTTAAAATTGCATTTGCCATTGGTAAAGATAAGGATGAGGCGCTATGTGATGTCATTTCTATGCAAACTAGCCACATTCTTTTAGTCAACCATGGAAATTTTATAGCAAGCTAAACATAATGGGTTCTCTAATACTTATGAGTTTGATTTTGGGGGTAAACATATTGTTTTGTATTCTTTATCACGTCAATGAATTTATGAGGACAAAAAAGTGATGAGAGAGAGAAAGCACATTTGAGAAAGAAAAATAATTAATGTAGCAAAAGGAGAGCTGTGAGAAAACCCATGAGATGTGCCAACAAAGAGTGAAAAAAAGAAACCTTAGAGTGGATGCACATAAAAAAAAAAAGGTGCATGTAAAAGGAGAGGCCGTGTAAAAGAAAACTCTAATGTTAAAAGAGAGTGATGAGAGTTATTCTTCCAATGCCACAACCATGTTTTTGTTTAAAGGGATGTATTATGCAACTAACAAACTTTGCAATCTTTTGTATAGTGTTTTTATGTCTCTTTTGCAAGGTTATAAATAATGGTTTTCAATGGAGGAGCCTAGCAAAAAAACCTTCTTAACTCTTAATATTGATAATGGTGTTAAAATGAAGAGTGAGGTTGCAAATTTTTGTAAAAGGTAGCTTTCTAATTTTTGTTTAGATGCTTCTTATTTTTCTTCTTCTAAACATTTTTGTTCTTATTTTTCTGCTTGTTTTTTTTTTCTAGTCTTTCTTCTGATTTACTTTCTTCTTTTTGTATTACTTTAATTTGTTTAAATCAAATGCAATGTGTTTCTTCTTCTTTAAAACATGATTTTAATAAGGTAATTCCTTTATTTTTTGTTTAAACACTTTTGGTTATTTGTGTTGTTCCAAATAGTGTTTTTCTTTTTTTAATTCTTCTTTTAATGTTTTCTAGTGTTCTTTTTGTTCTAAACATGGTTTTTCTTCGTCAAACCTTTATTTTTCTTCTTCTAGCTTTAAGCATTTGCAATGTTTTAATTCTAGCTTTTATATTTCAAACTTTCCTTCTATATTTTATTGGTTTAATTATAGTAATAAATATTTGTTTGGTTCTTTTAAAGGTTGTGTTTATGTTTCTAAGTTTTCATTTCACATTAAACATTTTAGAACATCCTTTTGTTTTTATTATAGTGTTTGTTATACATTTATTTTTAATTTTGAATGTTTAATTTATAGAAACAATACTTTCATTTTTATTTTTTGTGATTTTAATTTCTCTTTAAGGCGTTTATTTCCTTTAAAATTGGTATTTGTGTTTCTTCTTTAAATCTTAGATATAATTTTTCATCTTTTCATTTTAGTTTTAATATTTCTAGGTTTTCATTTAATGATAGATATTTGTTTTCTTCATTAGATTCATGCTTTTGCATTTTAAGGGATTCTTTTTGCTTAAAATGTTTATCTTATTCTTTATGCATTTTCTTTTCTAGTTTTAATTATATTCCATGTTTTAAATCTTTTTTTTTTGTTTTCCTTTTCTTTTAGAATGTGTTTTAATAAGGAAAGTTCTTTAGAATCTAGTTTTTGTGTTTCTAACACTTCTTCTTCTAAATGTTTGTTTTCTTTTGATTCTAGTCCTAATGTCTCTAAGCGTTTATTTTTCTTTTGATTCTAGTCCTAATGTCTCTAAACATTTGTTTTACTTTAATTTTTGCTTTAGGCGTTGGTTAGGAAGAAATTTTTTTTTTTATTTCAAAATTCTTATGTTTCATTTGTTTCTAGTGCTTCTTTGATTTCTAAATCTTGTTTTAATAAACCTAGATCCTCTCTTTCTAATGTTTTTGCTTTAAAAAAATTTGATGCTTTAGTGATATTAGATGGAAAACATTTTCTAGGGTTTCTTTTTGTTACTTTATTTTCATTTTTCATTCTTTTCCAACTTCTTTGGTGTGTTCTAACCTTTCTATAGGTGGTTTCATGCGAGTTATATTTGATCCAGGTGGAGATGCTTGCAATTTGCATGGTAAGTTGGATTTAGATTTATCTTTGTTAGTTCTTATACTTAGTTTTTATTTTCTTTTTGGCAAAAGATTCGACGACGAATCTTTTTAAAGAGATGGCGTATGATATGAACTAAGTTAGGGGTGAGCTTAGGCTACAAAGAATCAAAAGGACCAGCAAGGAGATCTCCTTCGAAAAGAGAAAGGCATAAGAAAAGCTTCAAAACTTGTCATATTTGGAGCTGTCATATTTGAAACTGTCATATTTAAACTTGTCTTCATTGGACTTGCCATATTTGGAGCTACCATATTTGGACCTGTCATATTTGAACCTGTCTTATTTAGACTTGCCTTCTTTGGACAATCTTCTTTACAAGGGCAAAATGGTTATTTATGTACTTTCATTTCATGCGTGGATCCTTAAAATGAAATCAAAAAGTTCAACTCGATAAATGGAGAAATTTTGAATACAAATTTCTAAAAGATTCTAGAAGGTTCTAGAATATTCCAAGAAACTTTCAAGAATATTTCAGACATCTTGTAACATCCTCAACCCAAATCATATACATTTTAAATTACGTAATATTTAAATATATGTATTTGATAAATAAGCATTAGGCATGTGAATTTGAAGAACACACAACAATGACACTTGCACTGTTGTAATTGGGATACTTGAATATATATATATGTAATGTTTGTATAGTTGCATGGTCAATTGTCTTATGTTGTGTGCATGTTATAGCATCATAAATAATGGTGTTATAGAGCTTAATTAAGAGTATAAGGAGCATTTAGGGATTAAAAGATGGATGAAGGTG
>CATIWR010259608.1:0-15375 GCA_949677035.1 Omphalea diandra | reverse complement strand
CAACTTGCAGTGGCACGAGCTTTTGGAGATCAAAGTCTTAAAGCACATTTAAGTTCTGAACCTGATGTAAGACATGTGCCCATAGACTCAACTATGGAGTTTGTTATATTAGCAAGTGATGGCTTGTGGAAGGTCAGTTGCTATAGTACCTTACACCTGCTTTTTTTTTCTCATTTTTACCTTGTTCTGATTACTTTCTTGTTCTGTCTTATAGTACACACAGGTTAATGGTTTAGAGTTCTTTCTATAAATGCTGGACCAATATTCTTGTACCCACTTTTTAACACGGCATATGCATATTTAGGCACATCAATTAATTTACGAAATTTTCACAGCATCTTGGAGCAAGATTTTTCATTGTTAAAGGCATCAACATCTTTTGTTTTTTTATTTTTTGTGGGTTCATGATAACATGAACTATTTTCTTTAGAACTTCTTGGCGCCATACTGTTTTCTGATTTGTGTGAAACGTTTTTCCTATTAGTGGTGGCTGTGGTTTTGTTCTCTCCATTTGATGGTTGAGGACCATGGAACTTTGAATTATTCTTCTTCTTAGCTGAATGGAGGCATGAAAAACTATGGGGATGTCAACCCCAAAGATAACCTTTATTTTTAGTAGTAAATACAAATAAACTTGTTTGAAGCATGATAAACTGTTTTTTAACTGTAAATCCCCAAAATGTTTATTGACTTATAGATCATTTTTTCAGGTAATGCTCATGCTTAAGTCCCTTAAATCTGAGTGTGCCCTTTTACATAAATTCTCATCTTGTCCATTGTAGCTGCTCTACTTCTTGTCTGTACATTGTGTACCATGATCTACTGGGATAAGATCACAGTGATTATAATGCTGTTAATTTCTGTGACAGTTCCACACTAGTGCCTGGGTTTTCCCACTGCCAAATACAACCAATGACATAATTATGTTCAGTTCATGTATTTTACTATGACAGACATTAAAGAAAGAAAATGATTTTTTCCATTGAGCAAACAAGAAGGAATGAGGGAAAGATATTGATTTGTATTTATCTGTGAGAATGTTGCCGGGATTTGCATTTTCACACCAGAAACCAAAGTTATCTAGGTGAGAGATCATACATAAATATTATAAGGAACATTCTTGCTGATGTTAGTCATTAGTCTCTTTCATGTCGAATTTCTAAATAATGTGAGCCTTCTTCCGCTTCATTTCAGTTTTGGGTTCCATTTGGTGAGTTGAAAGGGGACATCTCATGTGTTAGCTCACTATTCTCAGACGAAGGATTGTTGTTAGAATTTCAATGGCTGTTCATATCGGCATACATTCTGTGCATAAAAGCATATAGCCCATATATGCTTACCTGATAAATTTGCATAAGAGGGTAAAAATTGCAAGAGTTTTGTATTTGTGGTCCGGATTTTTGTCCAAGTAGCATTTACTACTAGTGGCCCATGCTATGATTTGTATGCTTAGTGATTATCTCATATTTGGCAGGTCATGCAAAATCAAGAGGCAGTTGATTTGGTGAAACCCATTAAGGATCCGCAAGCTGCTGCTAAGCGCTTAACAACTGAGGCCCTGGCAAGAAAGAGTAAGGATGATATATCATGTATCGTGATTCGGTTTGGATGATTCTGCTTAAATAGAAAATTGCTATTACGGAAGTCTTTGAGCCTTCTTATTATCGCCCCTTGCAAATTATGAGCTAGTTGAGCCTGTTATAAGCTGGAAATAGGGACCATTGAGGCTTTGTTTTACGTGTTTTTTTGGTTAGAAATACTTATATTAGATCAGCTAAGATGGAAATGGTGAAGCATTTTTTATTTGACCGAGGGAAGAGATATCCTCATTAGTCCATGGGTGCAGTCCTTCTGCAGCGGTGTCCATGTAGATGATTGCTGGGGTTGCGTGCAGTTTATGGGGTTAATTCTTTCATTGTACGGATGATAGGAGTTGAAAGAAAGATTTAGATTCTAATTCTGTGTATAGGTTGTGAACATAAATAAGATAATATGGTATTTGTGTGATATATGCATTGATGGCTGCAGTTATACATTGGTTTACATATTATAGCCCTAGTTTCTGGTCAAATTCAAATTTGTTATAAAAAAAATGATTCAAATTCGTATTGATTTAGAAATTTGAGTCAATTCTAATCTGTAAATTCAAATGACACTATTTAAATTATTAAAAAATATTTAAATTTATTTTAAAAATTAAAATAATAATTTTTTTTAAAAAGTCAAACATAACAGTGACAATTTGATTTGACTTAAAATTTGAAAAATGATTTTTTTAGCACTTTGATTTGATAGCTCAATATGATTTGCAAATACTTATACTAATATCATTATTATGAAAAGTTATACAAAGAAATTTTAATAATTTTTTATTTTTAAATTGTAAATTAAACAGTGAATTTAACTCTCTATATTTAAAGAGTCAAAATTGACTTTTTATTTCAATAATAATTAATTTTTAAGATATATATAAATAACTTGTTAATAAATATTGTTTTTTCCTTAAATATTTATTAAATAAAGTAAATAATGTTCTTAAATATTTATTAAACAAAAAAATTAAATATTTATTAAATAAATTAAATAAATAATAAAATATAAACAATATTATATTTTTATAAAAATTTTTATTTTTTACATTTAAATATTTATAAAAAAAAATTTTATTATATAAAATATACTATTTAAAATAAAAAGTCTCTTGAGGATGGTTTTCACCTTTTCCGCTTCCGCTGGCATACAGAACCTAATCCACCGAATCCCGTGGACTTCTTGGCATATTTGGTTACATGCCATATCTAATTCACCCATCATCCCATATCATGATATATAATTTCTGAAACAGAACAGCCTTTATTGCCTATGGTAGAACAAGATCAGTAAGCTCCACCATTGCTATCCTTAGATTGGAGTCCAAATAGAAGCATTAAATATTTAATTTCGGAGGGTCCCAAATCCTCAGAAAACTTAATGGAAGCATTTATTGGAATCTATTATATGTAAGTAGGGTCCTCCGCTTGTCAAAACTCAATGCATGTTTCTCGCAAAAGAAGAATTCAATAGGACCATTAATCAAATCGATCATCTGTCTAAATGAATCTAAGTTATAAATAATTCTTGTATAGCTAGCCCTCAAGTGCATCGCACAAGTGATACATATATATGATTATGAATGCAAATGGTTAAAATCAACAGAAAATATGGTAATTATTGCTACATATTAAACCTCTCACAAAAATTAAATTAACTAGATAATTTGACAAAAACACGATATGGAATCAGTCCTCAAAAGGTTGAGACAATGAAATCAGAAGCCGATGATGAGACAGTGTTTAGTAGTATGGAATTGTTGGAGGAGGAGGAGATGCATATGATATCCCAACAACTGGTGGAAGTGGGGTGTTATCAATTGGTGGTGGTGGTGGCGGAGGCGGCGGGGGTGACGAGTATGTATACCCAGTAGGTGGTGGTGGAGAGCTTTGGTGGTGAGATGATGGTGGATAATTCCAATGTTGTTGTTGAGGAGGTGGGGGTGGAGGTGATAGTGAATGGTGATGGCTAGGTGTGGATGTTGGTGGTGGTGCTAATGAAGATGAAGGTGGAGATGGTGCTGGTGATCCTGGAGTAATGCACCCAGTTGGTGGTTGAGGTGGAGGTGGACTTGCTGTTTTACGTGGATAATGCTCTACTGGGGATGGAACTGGAGCTGTTGAATGCTCATGAGGTGGTGGAGGAGAGTACTGATATTTATTCTTTGGTGGCGGTGAGGGGTAAGTATGATAAGTTGGTGGTGGAACCTCAGCTGACTGCTGTGGTGGCGGTGGTGAGGCATTGTGCTGAAATGGAGGTGAGTGGTACTCAGCGGGAGGTGGTGGCGGTGGTGAGGCAACATGTTCATAAGGAGGTGAGTGGTACTCAGCGGGAGGTGGTGGCGGTGGTGAGGCAACATGTTCATAGGGAGGTGGGTGGTACTCAACAGGTGGTGATAATGGTGGAGGTGAATGTTGAGGTGCAGAGGGTGTGTAGCCAACCGATGGTGGCGGTGGAGCTGGATGCGTACTTGGTGAAACCTTTTTGGTAGGTGGCGGTGGAGCATAAGAATGATAAGGGCCGGGCGGATTATAAGTAGGCGGTGACGGTTCTACTGGAGTCGGTGGCGGTGGCAGATGTGTTTTAGGTGATACCCTTTTGGTTGGCGGCGGAGGTGAAGGTGGTGGGTGGAAAGACCTTGTAGGTGGGGGTGGTGGATGTGATCTAGAAGAAGGTGAAGACTTGGAAGTAGGTGGTGGAGGTGAAGGATTAACGAATGGCGTTGTGGGAGGTGCAGGTTGTAGTGGACTTCCAACTGGAGGTCTTTTCCTTGGTGAAGAAGAGTGACTGCCACCACCGCCGCCTCCACCGCCACCAGAAGTTCCCCCACATTTGAAGCTGCTGCAATTTACAGGACGTGCAGCATCTGAAGAACACTCCTTAGCAGATCTCTGATCCATCTTGCCGGGAATGCAGTTCTTAGTACCATTAGTGACGACCCTGCCTCTAATTGCAGCACAACTTGGTGCTTCGCCAGTGAAGTAGTTAAAAGAATAGGTAAAGTTCTGCAAATTGGGCAACTGGCAGATACTGGAAGGAATGACACCGGTGAAACCATTGTGTGCAATATCAAGTTGCTCTACCTTTTTCATGTTACCAATGGTAGAAGGCAATGAGCCTTGAAGATGGTTGAGGCTCACATCAAAAACTGTGACTTCCTTGAGCATTCCAATCTGGGGAGGCAAGCAACCGGTAAGATTATCATTCATAAGGATGATCTCATTAAGTGTATTACCCATAGTCCCAATGCTTCCTGGAATGCAACCACCAAGGTTGTTGTTGGCGAGGACAAGAACAGAAACTGGAGAGTTCCCAAGATTCTGAGGGATTCCAAACTGGAATCTGTTGTCGTTCAAGAATATAGCATCTAGGGGTTGATCAAAGAGCTTGGAGGGGACGGAGCCTTCGAACTCATTGAACCGTAGATCCAAGTATTTGAGGGAAGGCAATGTGAGAACAACCTTGGGAAATTTGCCAACGAAGCGGTTGTTGCTGAGGTCGAGCTCATGGAGAAGCTTCAGATTCCGAAAAGTGGAAGGCACAACTCCACAAAATCTGTTGGAGTTGAGATGGAAGAGAGCTAGATCCGTCAAGAGACCAAGCTCAGGAGGAAGGTAACCAGCAATGTCAGCATGGTTGAGGTCAATCCCAGCCACCACTCTTATCTTGCTATTTTTAGGAAAAGGAGCACAATACACAGCCGTATATGAGCAAACATTTGGGCCTTTCCAGTTGGCCGTGAAGTTGAAAGGATCGGAGAAAATGGCTTGTTTCCATGCTTTCAAGGCAATGTAAGCTTGGCGAAGCCTGGGGTTCTCAAACTGGAAGCTTGGATCTACATGAACATCAAGAGGCTCATCATCATCAACGGTGGCAGAGGACATCTGGTGAAGGAAAGGAAGCAAGAAAAGAATAGTGAAGAAGACGCGGAGAGGAGAAGGAGAAGACATTGATGATTGCTTGGTTAAGGAGGCAGGAGAAATGGCAGTAGAGTCACATGAAGAGTTTGCCATAGGAAATACGCTGGACAGTGCATTGTTTTATAAAGCCAGAATCTTTTTAGCCATGGGGCGGATGTGGGTTTCACTTTTGTTAAGGTTTTTTGGTTTTTACCTCTACTACTGCTACCGCTATTCCCCTTTTTGCTGTTTTCTCCTCTCTCTCTCTCTCCCAAGTGGAGTTCTTTATTGTTTTTACTTTGCTTGTGACGAACATAGTAAGATGGGGATAGGTTGGTTGTTACTATTTTGCGGGTACTTTCAAGAGGGGTGACAATTCTTGTCAGTTAATATTTAATTATATCATATTGAGATGCGCATATAATATAAAAATATTTAATTTAAACACAATTTATTTAATTAATGGTATTCAAATCTTCAATATTAATATAAATATGTTTACGAAATATGTTACACAACATAACTCATTTAACTATTTAATTAATTATGTTACTAACATGTCATAACACGAAAATATACTTTTAAATTAAAAATATATAAGAAATTAAAATTTTTAATTTTTAACTTTTAACTAAAACTATTTATATATTGAAAAAATATACACTAAATATTAAAAATCTAAGCAAATATAAGATTGAATATAAAAATATTTTTTTTTATATAAATATATTTATTTAAATTGTATTTAAACATATATATTTATATCATATATTACATGTTAATTCATTAATTTAATTATATAATCATGTTTAATCGTGTATATTGTGGGTTAGACAAATCTTGTCGTGTCATAAGCGCATTTGACTTGTTTATTACTTAAATCTATTTATACCAAACTCAAACTAATTTAATTACATATCGTGTTGTTTAATTGGGTCGTGTAAAAAATTGTCAGTTCTATATTTCAATATATATATATATATATATATATATATATTGTTGATGCAAAATATTAACAAGTATTTTTTGATCAAGCATTTTTATATTGTTGAGAAGTTTAATTTGAAACCACTTTTTAATGATTGTACTGTTGTTTCTTAGGGGGAAAAAAAAATACTGCGCTGTTTTTATTTTCTTTGTTAATTTGGATGCTGCAATATTTTACCAGCCAGAAGTTCACTTTTTTCATTTCTTTTGTTTTTCTAATAAAGTGGATATTTTTATTATTGAAAATTTTTACTTAAAATTTTTCTTTGGGAGATATATTATCTCTTTATTGAGAGTTTTTTTAATTTAAGATTAAGTATTTAGTAGTTTAATGATAATAAATTATTAATCACTATTTCCCAAATTTGATCTGATTTATTACATAAATTTAGTTCATATCATGTTATATTATTATATTTAGTGAAAATTTCTATAATTATTAAAAATAAAAAATTATTAAATAATATTAATGATAAAATTAATATTATAATTTTGAAATTAAGATAATATAAATTACATTAATAATCAAATTTGTATTAGAAAAAAGTGTAGATACCAAAGCCAGAGGCACACATGATAATGTCGCACGCAAGACCACGTTTGGCCTTAGGTGAAATAATTTTTTTCACTTTGATATTTTTTTTTTGCACTGAGATGATGTTTAAGTGACGTAGTCTTTTTTCGCTTTTTTCTTTAAAAAAGAAATATAATTTATTTAAATAAATATTTTTAAAATTTTGTACAAAAAATGAATAAAATGTTTGAGTGACTTGGGCGCTATAGTTTTTTTTCTTCAAATAAAAAATAAAATTTGTTCAAATATTTTTTTTCTTCAAATTCAGTATAAAAATGAACAAAAATATTTATGTGTCTTGGGTGCTATAATTTTTTCTTTTTTGATTCTATAGTTTTTTTTTCTTTTTGAATAAACAAATAAAATTTATTCAAGTTTATATGGAATTTGAATAAATTTTATATGTAAAATGAAAAAAATCTATATATATGGAATTTATAGAATTTTTTCAAATTTTGTATAAAAAATGAACAAATTTTTTATCTAAAATAAAAAAATTTTGTACACAAATAATAAGTTAAATACAGTATAATATGGTTACTATTAACAAGAGGGTCATGTTTATCTTTATAAATTTTTTCTAAAATATATAAAAAATGAAAAAAATATAAAATTTAATTGAAATATATATAAAATTAAACACATAATAAATAAATTTTGTATTTAATTAAAAAAAGAAAAATGTCAGACGTGTATTAAGTTTTGATATCATTTTAGCAATAGCACCTTATGAAACCTATTAGTCTCCTTTGTATTAATAGTCTAAACTAAAAAAATATTCTTTTATAAATTTTTTATTTCTCTGAAACAAATGATTTTTTAGAGTGCTATTATCAAATGATAGTATTCAAGTTTAAATTACTCACCATTGAATATTACTCGATTATTTTTTTTTCACACCAATAGTGATTATAATAACAATGTCAAATGGACCTCCCTCCATAAATCATTGGGATTGGAAAAAATGGGGTTTGAAAACCCAAATGAAATGATAACAACGAACAGGGTGGCACGTCTGATACGAGAGTTGAGAACAAAGATTTAGGAAAGACCACCAAAAAGTTCAGAGATGTTGCTGAAATGAAACGGTCTTTATTTTGACCCTTCAAATTAAGGACGTGATACCCACTGTACTTCTCTTTACACCACCCAGCTATGCCGACTCCACGTCACAACTTTGCAACCCAAATTTCTACTTCTATTGCTACTTAGAATACTATTTAGAGCAAATGTTTTTAAAATTGATTTGAAAACTGTAAACTAATCAGTTTTAACTTAATTAATTTAACTGATTCAATTTAATAGAATAATATTTTTTAAAAAATATAAAAATAATATTTATAAAATCAGAAAAATATATTATATAATAATGTAATGAAATTTATTTTTTAAAATATAAATTTTAAGTAAAATAATATAATTTTTTAAAATTTAAATTTTTTGTACAAAATTACATATTTTTATATTGAATCATTTTGATTCGATTTCTGGTTTGGACTTCTTTTTTATTTTAACTAATTTTTTGAATGATTAATTTTTAATACTGAATTAAATTTAATTACTGATCGATTTTCATTTTTATCGATCTGATCCAAAATATTGTTTAGAACCTATTACTTTCCAACTTTTTCAATTCAATATTGCTTAAATGTTGAGTCACTTCAAAAATATTCTTTCTTTTCTTTTTTACTTTTTCTGAATTTGTTCATTTAAAAAAGATAAATCTTTTATCTAATAAAAAAAATTAAACTTAATAGACATCTATAATAAATTAATTTATAAATTTCTTCGATTAAGAGTTTACGAGCTTAAAAATATAAAAAAGTGTAAACATTTAACTAATAAATTAATTAGATAATTAGATAAAGTATTCTTTTTTTACCATTTTGAATTTATTTATTTAAAAAAGATAAATCTTTAATCAAATAAAAAATAAACTTAACAAAATGTATATAATAATTAATTTATAAATTTGTTTGATTAAGAGTTTAAAAGCTTTAAAATATAAAAGTGTAAATATTTAACTAATAATTTAATTATATTTGTATTAAATGAGAATACAAGTATTTTTATAAATTGATGAAACGGTTGTAAATATATCTTATTAATTTAGATATATAAAATGATCACATATTTTATGTAGATGAATGTTTTCTCAAAAAGTATACTAATATGAGTTCAACTTATAAAAATTAAATAATTTTTGCATGACAAAATGGTATGATCTGATGTTTTTTTTATAACTATTGAAATTTCAAACAGGATATTATGGAGAAAATATGAAGTTTAAAATAAACCGATATTACCCTTTAATTTAAATACAGATATAAGTAAGCATTGTCATTATTATTATTATAATTGTTTCTGATCTTTTGGGTTTTGTTTTTTTGGCCCACAGAGTGTTTTAGGATTGACGGAAGGGACGTGGGTCCCACAGATACACTGTCTGCACGATCTTTAAGACCTTTTCAAAATTGAGTATCTTTTTTTCTTTTCATTATTGAAAACGCGTATGGGAAATAATAATAATAATAATAATGATTTATAAGGTTTGCCGAACTGAACACTGTTAATGTGGGCACGTGTAATTACAGTTGAAGGTTTTCACCCTGACAAAGGCTAATTCTCTGAACAAGAAGTTGCACGTTGTCGAATAATTGTGACTAAAAGGTACGCTGATTAACTTAACAATAACAGTGTTAGGAGAATTCAATATGCATAATATTTGAACATCGAAAGACGATTACAAAGTGTACATTTCTTTTAATATTATGAGAATATACCGACAAGAAAAATTGATACTATTTCTGATACTATTTGAGAATAATTCAGAAACAATGAGGATATAAATAATCTTTTTTTTTTACATTCAAAGTACGTTCTTTTGCTAAGAATTCTTCATTACTTCTCATTCTCTAAACTCTTAACTTTTCCTTACTAACTTAAGTATCAAAATGACTGTAGATGACAAAATTTCCCTAAACTTATGTGTGTTCATCCCTTATATAGGTTTTTAGCCCACTTGATGATCAAAAAAACTATCAATTGACGCTGTTTGGAGGGAAATACTTTAATTGTTTTATTGATTACTTTCTTTAAAGTTCCCATCTTTACATTTCTAAATCCATCTTTCCAATAAAAACTAAACTTTTACCTTTAATCCAGGTGAGTGATGACTCGACATGCAAGAAACAATCCCATCCTTACTCTTTTGGTTTATGAGGAAGAAAATGCATCCTTAAGAGTAGCACCAACAAACATTACACACACTACTATTAATGATGCAACCGCTACTGTAAATGAGACCTTGGCATAGTTCCAGGAGACCTTACCTAGAACCATGGAAGTCACTATAGAAAATTTTAATAAGCAAACAACTAGAGCTCTCAGTGTAAATCTAACAACTCTTAATGCATAATAGCCTAAAAAAAATCATAGAGAACATAACAAAGAGCGACAACCATAATTGCTGGACTCCCAAGGTTGCAAAACTATACAACAAATGAATAGGGATGAAGCCACAACGAAGTCCAACAAAAAGGTGATCGAGACTACAACTGCTGATGAACCTAACTCTCAAAAGCCAAATCAAGCTATGTTAAGAGATACCTGGAGGCTTCACCTTTAACATGAGAAATCATTGAAGAGAAGTTCCCTCCCAAATGGAAACTTCCTACACTATAAACGTATAATGGAATAGGGGATCCACGAACTCATCTATCTATCTTTCGAACCACCATGCTACTTAATGACATTTCAGATGCCATCATCTGTAAAGTTTTTCCTATTACACTCACTGAAAAAACACAGAGGTGGTAACTTCAACTACCTTCTAGCTCTATTCATTTTGTTAAAGAATTAAAACATGTTTTTTTTTTTATTAAGGTTCGCCATTAACATTCCTCACAAGAGGAAAACAAGTTCTTTAAGGTCTTGCAGATAAAGGGAGGGTGAAACCATCTGAGAATACATTGACAGGTTCAACAAAGAAGCTGTAGAACATGAGAAGTGGAACCATGTTTGACAAACTAAAGAACAAGCTCTATACAAAAGCCATGGACTCTTACTCTAAGCTAATCTCTATAACTTAGCAATACTTTGAGCTAGATGAAGGAAAAAGAGAGGAAAGGAAGAATAAAGAATGATGGAACCAAAAAAGAACTCAAGAAAGAAGAACAAATAGTTCCACCCGTGTAAACCCTGCAAAGCTACAATCTATTCTCCATTCGAAAGAAGAGTTATGTAGACACATAGTTCACATATTAAATGACACTCGAGGTAACATTCTCCTTTGGATCAAACAAAATGGTATTGACATACAGTACCCCGGGAGGCTGAACCTTAAAAGGGTTGTTAAAAGGGATAAAACTTTATTTTATGGATTCCATAGAGACCATGGACAAATACTGAACAATGTTGGGATCTCAAAAAAGAAGTCTAGAGACTAATACAAACTGGGGCCCTTCAAAAGTTTGTCAAAAATAATAAAGGAAAAAGACTATGAGACGAGGACGTCAAAAGAGGAACGGAGGAATGCCCAAGCAAAAGGATAGTTAGAGTGATCAACATGATTATGAGAGGTGATCAACCTAACCCCTTCTTCAAAAAGTGTCAACGTTCGGATATCTTCCCCATCGGTACTGAAAAGGAGACCATGTCAGTCATTACATTTAGTTTTAAAGATGGAGAACATGTAGAAGGCTCTCATAATGTTGCTTTAGTAGTAGAAGGCATCATAAATGAATATCTTGTAAAGAGATTTCTAGTGGATGGGGTAGTACAACCAACACACTCACTGAAAAACATATAAGGCAATGAAAGGTGTCTTAGCGAACCTTAGAAGAATAGGAAAAACCCTTATTGGACTTAAAGAAAAATAACTATGATCCTTAGGAATGACAACTTTAACAATAGAATGACTGATGAATGGTTCGACCTATCATTGATAGTTAAAATCCCAAAAATGGGATTGGATGAAGAGTTCCCATATCATGGGATCCTTGGATAGCTATACTTCTTTGAGATAACAACTATTTATAGCATAAGATGCCTAACCATGAAGATCCCCACACTTTAAGGAGTGGTCACCATCAGGGGGAGCCAAAAGTCAGTAAATGAATGCAACCATATAACTCTCCAATAAAATGATGGCATGCCAAGGATTAAACTAGTATATCCCGAATGAGAAGGATGATTAGAACCAGTTGGTGAGTTAACTAAACTAAAAATTTCAACTGAGAAAATAGTTAAATATGGTGTAGATATGAGTCAATTAACAATAAAATGACTAACCAATGTCATTCTAGAGAATGTTGATACGTTCGCCTCTGAAGCAAAGGAAATTTTAGGGATCCTTCCTTCAATAACTTGCCACAAGTTAAACATCGATCCTAAGGCAAAGCTTATTAATTAAAAGAAGAGGAGGTTCACCCTAGAAAGACAAAAAGCCATGAGAGAGGAAGTATCCAAACTTCAAAATGTAACATTATGAGAGAAGTGAAATACCCTGACTGGATGGCCAATGTTGTTATGGTTAGGAAATCAAATGGAAAATGAAGGATATGCATCGACTTCACAGACTTGAACAAGGCATGCTAGAAGGATAGTTGCCTACTATTGAATGTTGACTAACTGGTAGACTCAACTACTTGTTTTTATAGTACAACTATTTAGATGTTACACAAGGATACCACTAGATACCTATAGATCTAAAAAGTGAAGAGAAACCACTTTCATCACAGATCAAGAAACTTATTGCTACATAAAGATGCCCTTCAGGCTGAAGAACACAAGAGCAACCTATCAGAGGCTCGTGAACTTCATGTTCAAAGAATGAATCGGTAATAATGTAGAAGTGTATACAAATGATATTATTATTCAAAGTAAAACTAATGAATCATATGCAAATGATTTGTAGAAAGTTTTTAATGTTTTGAACAAGTATGATATGAAGCTAAACCTGGAAAAGTGCACATTTGGATTGAAAGCATACAAGTTTCTAGGGTCCATGATTTTAGAACGAGGAATTAAAGTGAACCATGAGAAGATCTAGGCCATCCTAGAGATGAAATGTCCAAAGATGATCAATGAGGTTTAAAAGCTAAATGAAAAGATAACAATATTTGGGCAGTTCATATCTAGTTTGGCAAAAAGATGCCTTTTATTTTATAGATGCTTGAAGAATGTGAAGCGCTTTAAATGGTCAGAGGATTGCCAGACAATGTTTGAAGAACTCAAAGCATTCCTTACCTCCCCACCTTTCCTAAGCTAACCTGAAATAGCAGAAACATTTTATATGTAACTGGCAGTAGGACAAGAAACATTGCCTCAGTCCTAGTTTAAAAAGTAAATGATGAATAACATCCTATCTATTATACTAGCAGAGTCCTTTGTCGGGCTAAGATAAGATATCCGAGATTGGAAAAACTCATTATGGCATTAGTAACCTTTACAAGAAAGTTAAGACCCTATTTCCAAGTGCATGCCATAATAGTTCAAATAAATCAATCACTAAGAAAAACCTTGCAAAGGCCGAACATTTTAGGGAGACTGGTGCGTTAAGCACTTCAATTCAGCGAACACGATATCATATATGAACCCAGAACAACCTTAAAAGCCTAATTTTAGCTGACTTTATCATGGAGATGATAAGTGATGAACAAGATAGACCATTTCCAAAAGATACACGAACTTTATATGTAGATGGTGCGTCAAACGAACACAGAGCATGAGCAAGAGTCATTTTTCAAAGCCTTGGTAAACTTAAAATTGTTTATGTAGTTGCCTTGAAATTCAATCTACTAAAAATATTGTAGAATACGAAGCTTTAATCGTTGGGCTAAACCTAGCCCATGAAGGAATAATAGGGGAGCTGTAGGTGTTCAATGACTCTATGCTAGTCGTTAACCAAATCACAAGAGATTTTCATACCAAAGATGACAACTTAGCAAAATTTTTGAAGAGGCCTATTCAACAGACTTACCTAGCAAAAAGGAATATGGAATATTACTCATATCCCTAGGGAGGATAACATGGAGGCAGATAACATCGCTAAAGCAGTCGTGGAATAGGGAGAGGCATTTCAGAATCTTTCCCTTCTAAAAGAATGACTCTAACCCATCATAGCTGAATAGGAAATTTTTAGTATAACAGAGTCAGACTCGTGGTTGAAGCTAATCATCCAATATCTAGACAAGGGAGAACTACCAGAAGATTAAGTGACAACTGTTAAGATATAGAAGAGATCCATAAAATATTCATATCCAGGTGAAGCGCTATATAGAACATTAGCCATCCATCCTTGGATAAAAGGTGTCTTAAAGAATAAGGATAACTACGTTCTCAGAGAAATACATGAAGGCTTTTGTGGCACTATGAAGGACCATGTGCTATAGCTCATAAAGCTCTACTCTAAGGGTTTTATTGGCCCACCATTAAGAAAGATGTGCAAGAATTATACGTTCTTGTGAAAAATGTTAAAAATATGATAAAATCTTAAGAGTCTCATCAGTTTAACAAACTAGCATCACCAGTCCCTGTCCATTCATTGTTTAAGGAATGGACATCCTTAGACTTTTCCCCTAAGCGACAAGACAAAGGAAGTTCATCATTGTCACCATTGCTTACTTCACCAAATGGATAGAGGTCAAAGACGTAGCCACCATCACAGTTAAACAGGTAGAAAATTTCACATCGACATCCATATCAAGTATGACAAAATCAGCGGGAAAGATGAATTTGTTTACTTTGACCAACACATCCTCAATGATACCTCTAGGGTATTTAATTGATCTATCAACCAATTAAATACTCATTTTAGTTAGTTTAGGCTTCCCTAATCCTAATTGCGCAAATAATTCATAAGGCATTAGGTTTATGCTTGCCCTTAGATCAGCTAAAGCCCTGTCAATTGTTAAATCACCAATAAGATAGTGGATAGTAAAACTCCCTGGACCCTTGAGCTTTCGAGGTAGTTTGTTTTGTAAGATGGATAAACATTCCTTACTAAGGATCACTGTTGATAACTCCTCAAGTCTTTTCTTATTAGCTAGGAGTTCTTTTAGAAATATTGCATACTTGGGCATCTGCGAAAGAGCTTCAACAAATGGTAAGTTAATGTGGAGTTACTTAAAGAGTTCAAGGAACTTACCATAATGTTCATCTAAATGATCTTTCTTAAGTCTCGCAGGATATGGAATGGTAGGTTTGAATTCCTTAACCGACTTAGGATGTGCTTCACCTTGGTTTTGGGTCTCTGCTACACTCTTCTCCTCGATTTGAGCTTTAGGTCTAGCTTGTAATTCTTTTTCGCTCCTCAGGGTGATC